>OMLP01039568.1:0-19591 GCA_900302685.1 Spondyliosoma cantharus | reverse complement strand
CATACACACACGCACACACAAGCACAGACACACACAGTCTGTTAATGTCTCTCTCTTTCTCTCTCCCAGAGTCTGTTAATGTCTCTCTCTTTCTCTCTCCCAGAGTCTGTTAATGTCTCTCTTTCTCTGTCCTACAGTCTGTTAATGTCTCTCTCTCTCTCTCTCTCTCTCTCTCTCTATCTCTCCCTCTCTCTCTCTCTCTCGTCTCTCTGTCTCTCTCTCTCTCTCTCTCTCTCTGTCCTACAGTCTGTTAATGTCTCTCTCTCTTTCTCTCCCTCCCTCCTACAGTCTGTAAATGTCTCTCTCTCTCTCTCTCCCTCCCTCCTACAGTCTGTTAATGTCTCTCTCTCTCTCTCTCCCTCCCTCCTACAGTCTGTTAATGTCTCTCTCCCTCTCTCTCTCTCTCTCTCTCTCTGTCTGTCTGTCTCTAGGCTCTCTCTATCTATCCATGATAAAACATTTGGCACTTAATTTCTACTTCACCTCTGAGCGCACCCAGACAAATTATACATTAAAACGTGTGTCTCGGTCACATGCTCAATGTGCTTCTACTTTTCCCATTGAAAGTGAACGAGACCAGGTAAAAAGATCGAAAAAAAGAATTCCAACATCGACATCTCTGCCATACATTGACCGAGAGACACCATTCAAACTTTAAAATGTAGATAAAGGTCCAGGTCATCAACGTGGGCTTCAACTTTTTGGTAGCTTTCATAGTTTTTCATAGTCACGGGGCAAAACTGCACAGCCCATTCTCACTCTTGTCTAGTATTAATTAATAGTTCGTGCGCACATCATACCTACTTCTTGGCCACAAATTAGCATTTTGTGCGCATGTTATACTTATTTTGTATAACAAAATACAAAATACTAATTCAGGGCCACAAAATACTAATTTGTGGCCCTGAATTAGTATTTTGTGCGCACATTATAGCTATATTGTGGCCACAATTAAATTTTTTCTGACCATGTCATGTCTGGGGCTTCATAAATAATGACACGTCATGCTCAAGCATCATAACCACTTGCCGTGCTCCCCAGCTAACCTTCCTATCTGCTCCCCTCCCTGCTGCAGTTATTTGCGGTGTAGTGTGAGGTTGTTGTGTTGGCCAGTGTGGAGATGCTGGCTCCAGCATGGCAGGTTGTAACTCAAGGTCTCTCAGCAGGGCGAGCCTGGAGTACAGGGACCCCCAGGACCTCCAGGGCCACCCGGACCTCCCGGGATTGCAGGTCTAAATGGAGCAGGTGGCCCACCGGTGAGTTCACCCAAAAATTTGAATTCAACTGTTCAACTGGACAGGGACCGGTGATAACTTAATTTGATGTCAACTCAGAATCAGCCCATGTATTTGCATCAGTGGCTGTTCAATGTTTGGGTCTTTCTGACTTCCCTATCCTGGCCATCACAAATCTTAACAAGACAGTTTTAATGCAAAACAAAAGAAAAGGATCCGTGTGATTTTGTTTGAGCGTGAACCTGAGTTCCAATTGTCATTTTAATTTCCTGTGACAGGGCATTAGCCAGGATCAGCCTTAAATTAAAGCTAGATTGACATGGCTCGTATCCCAGGCGTTCTGGCAGGTCATGATGGTTGGTTGAAAGATGCCGTGGGCGGTGATCTGCTGCTCCTAATCCAAAACCCCATGCTTCCTTCTTCAACATAAAAATTCACTGCCACACTGTATATAATTACATTTTGATTATATCATGTTTATATATTATTGCTTTTCAAATAACGATTTTTTTGTCCCAAATGATCCCATTTTTCACTGCCTGAACATACCCCAAAACTCACCAAACTTGGAATATAAGTCACACCTGCTGAAAATTGTCATAATCTATTGTCATCCTGAATTTCCACCACTAGGGGGCGCTACAATCAAGGAAGGTGCGTTTTGGCTTATAACTTGCATATATTTTGTCGCACATTCAAAAAAACTTATATCCACATGTTCACTGAATTGTGCTGAATCTGGTGATATAGGCCACGCCCATTTCCGCCTACCGTTTTTCCCCACAAATCCACGATATGTCGCAAACCTACTTTTTCGAACTCCTCCCAAGCGATTTCACAGATTTGCACGAAACTTTGCACACAGCATCTGTGGACCCTCCTGACAAAAAGTTAACAATACTCAAGTTATTAAATAACAACTTCCTGTACATTTTGCTCAAAACACGAAGTGTTGGATATCTCCACATTGGTCTGTCTGAATGAAATGAAACCCATGTGACTACTTCCCCATGAGCCACTAAAGCTCTGTGAAAAAATTATAAACTGACCCGACAGCAGCATGCCCCAATGCACATGGACTGCGAGGGCCCGTTCATCGCTGCTTGCAGCTTTAATTATTATTATTGTTGTTGTTGTTGTTTTTATAGATTTATGTATTTATTGATTGTTATATACTGCATGTACTATAACCTATAATCTATTATACTTTCTATCTATAGTCACTTCAATTTCAGGCTGCCTCTAAACTACTCCCCCTTGTTGCTCCCCAATAAACACACACACACACACCTTCACACACTGGAACTCCACACACAGGCCCCAATTGCTTCAGCAATGGCTGAGGGGTCAGTGGTGGATAAGGCAGGGCCCTATGCATGGGTTACTGAATGTTTGCTATGATAAGAACAACAACAGAGCATATATCCCTCAAAGATGTACTTATTATTTATTAACAGGTTGTGGGCTTTGATTCCTCTCTGTACATTACCACATATTCATGTCATACAGGAATTGCCATAATAATCAGTTAAGAGCTTGTAAACTGGCATCAGAACTAAGTTGCTTTATGTCTGTCTGAAGCCTAGTAATTCAGTAATACTTGAAAAGCAAACACACGGATGGTCAGGTCAGCTCAGCTAAAACCTGCTGTTCACAGGAACTGAACCCAAATTCAATGAAATTTGTGAAAACTGTGCATGCATAATATTTTAAACCTCACCAGCCAGCTCTTCAACCATACAACAGTCTTGTCCAATCGAGTCAAGTCAGTTTTATTTATATAGCTATCACAAATAACAGTTTGCCTCCAAGGGGTTTAAAATCTGGACAACGTACGACACCCTTTGTCCATAGACCCTCGATTCAGTTATGGGGATACTCCCCCCAAATAACCTTTAATGGGGAGAAAGTAGGAAACCTCAGGAAGGGCAACAGAATGCAGGAGAGTCTTTTCTGACCTGAGCATCCATCCAACATGTTGTACAGACTATTTGTGCTTCATAAGCTTAGACAGAAAGTTCACTTTGCAACAATATAGAACTATGAGGTGTAAAAGTTCAAGCTGGATTCACGTTCACTTTACTGTTGTGACTACTTAAATACTGTAGTGGGAAAAATGAAAATACCCCCAAAAAATCATGGTTTCAAATCCAAATGTCATGGAGCTGGTGTTGCAGATACAATTCTGTACATTCGGTGTAATGATTGTGTGATGATAGTTGTTTGCTCTTCAGGGAAAGCCTGGTGAACCGGGCAAACCAGGAAAAGACCCTAGGGTAAGCCTTGGCTCAGTGAGTTACTCCACCTTTAATTTTCCAGAACTTTGTCATTAGTGAAAGTTTGTTGGTGTGACTTTAACCTTCTTGTGATTTCTATTTTGTTTCTGCAGCTTTTACCAGGACTGAAGGTAAACACAATATACTCCTTGTCCAAACAGCAAAATCACAATTCTGAAAAACTTGATTAGCATCACTGTGGCCTCTCAACATGACTCTGTAGCATTATTACAGACAAACACACTCAGACCCAAATAAAACAAGCCACATGAAACAGGGACCAAGTCAAGATGTTTCCACTTGGTCTCCGTGCAGCTGCTCTGCCCCACCGACACACACTACACATCTCGTTTGGACTGGATGACCAGATCTCCACATGAGGCTTTCATTGTCACGGATTATTTCAATAGAGGAATGTAGATTGTGAGGTCAGAGAAACATACAGAGTCCTGTAAACACCTCTTGCTATGTAAAACAAGCTGACGGATGTAGTTCTTACTTGTGATTGGCTTGAGTGTGAGCAATCATAGCTGAGCTGGACTTCAGCACCACAGCATTAGCAATCAGGTGGAAAATATGACTTTGAAGCCCTCAAATCAAGCCTCAGCCACCTGCTTCTCTGTACATCTGTCAATGGCAAATACACTGACTGGATATCTGCGCTGTACACACTTTGTTCTCTCTCTCTAGGGTGAGCCAGGTGTGGCAGGACAAAAGGTGAGCTCTCTTCTGTACTTCACTTATGAAAGAGAATGTGGGCTGTAGAATCCAAGATGTGATTAGATTGGCTGGGAAATAACTATTCAAGTGGACAAACTACTGGACACATTGTCCAGAGTAAATTGTGGATTTTTCATCAAGAATAGAAATAAATTAATCTATTTACCCCAGTAATGGTGGACGCTTCTCTGTCATGTTGTGTGTGAGGCAGGGAGAAGTTGTATTTTATATCTTGTTGCTTTACTTTGGATGAAAACGCCTCACCCTATTTCTGTAGCTGAAGTTGGTGTTTTAGAAAGAAAGTAGACACAATGGAGAAGATGGCAGCAGGACCCCTGAAGAACCCTCGGACAGAACAGATGTCTCTGTGCTCGTGTTGCAGTCTGTTTGCTGTGAGTCATCTGTGTCTCTGTGTCTCTCCACAGGGTGATCGAGGTGATGATGGCCCACCAGGGCCTGAAGGCCCAAAGGTATGTCACTCTCTACTTGTTTCATGACTTTTAATGTTAACTTCAGTGTTATGTATGTTTCACTGAAAGGTTCATGATGAAAATGTTTCAAATTAAAGCCCCACACCAGTGTATATTGGCATTTTTATGATATACGGTATGGTGAGTAGGGCTTCACACTCAAAAAGATGTGTTCAGATTTCTTAAAATGTATCTTAATACAACAGTCACATTGAAATGGATTACTGTTATCACACTGTAAGAAATAGAGAAATGTGCTCAGTCAAAGCTTTTGAATTATTTTATTTAATGCTATACTTCACAATACCTGGAGAGAGTAGCTGACACGTTTCAGCAACACTGAATCACAGTAACGGGACCAAACAAGAGGAAAGACTGAAGTACTGTTCAGAACTGGTCCAGTACAAATCAAAACACAGAGATTGTAATCTTCAGAAGGTTTGGGATGCTGTGTAAAACAGAAATTAAACACAATGTGATCATTTGCTAATCCATTTTGACATAAACTCAACTGGAAACAGTACAAAGACAATATATTCTAGGTTTGATCTCATTAACTTCATTAATTTTTGTATCTGCTTAATCTGAATCTGAGGTTGTCCAAAAGAGTTGTGTCCAAAAACACCTGTGACTGGTTGACTAGTCATCATCTGGTCCTTCCTAGCAAGCCCCACAATACAAAAGGAGTATTAAGTGAAGCTGTGGGAGTTGTTTAGAACTGATATCATAAACATACACAGGCCGTGACCTCACAAACTGATGCAGCTAACATCTGCTGCCACATTTATGGTTTTGACATTTAGTCCATGGAAAGTGTTTGTTGGGTTATTTCATAATAGTCTTCCTACTAATGAATAAACAGGAATGAATAAAACACACACACACACACACACAGCAACTGTTCTACACTAATCCAAGTCATTATATGGCATTATGACCTCATATACACAAAACATTCCAAGCACAAACACTGAGAACAACATCATTCAGAGCAGACACTCTACCTACCCCTGAAGTGTTGCTTTTGCACGTGAGGGACTCTGCTCCACACTTTGGTGTGAGACTGGGCTGCCGGGGTCAGAGCTATCAGGGCACCACTTTAAGGTTGGTGGTTATCCTCTGTGGTTTTGTGTTTAGCAAATACATTGTTAATGCCAGGCAATATTTAAGATCTTGCCTGATCCTAAATAGTGCCTTCAAACTTTGTTCATTTTTTCAGACTAAGTAATTCATAAAGAGTGATGACTTTGTTCAATGAATCATGTGCTCATAACCTTTACTCTTACCCTTCCACTAAACTCCACAGAGCTAAGGCCAAGCATCTCAGTCCTCTGGCTATCATCAGCAGTTTGTTGTCTGCTGTCAACAACATGACTCTCTGTTAAAGGCATGTGTTTTCATTGAAGGTCACAGTGAAAACATAATGTCTCCCTGAAGTTTTTACCTCAGCTTCTTTGAGGCAGGGACCACTGGAAGAACCTTGTTGCTGTGCTTCTGTGCAGATAATTGCCTTGTAAACTTCAGCTTCCACCATTTTTCCGTCTTGCTTTGTTTTCCCTTGAAACCAGCCCAGAATCCTGTTTCTGTTTTCTGCTTTATGAGCACATCAGGGCAGTGAGTTAAAGGTCACGAAGAGGACAGAGTAGAGCGCTGTTATCTGGCTTTTTTTCTAGAGGTTGAACAAAAGGATTAGATAACTTCTCAGATGAAAAGCAAAATGTTACTGTACATCATGAGGACTTGTATACAGTATAGTCTTCAGTGGTCATAGTAATACTTATAGAGGATTTGTGCTCCATCTAGTGGGCTGCTCTGATTGTTGTTACATTGACAGTATTTGTTTTTGCTTTGCTTTACAGGGAGTTAAGGGAGACCAAGGAATTCAGGTAAAATATATTTTACCTTTTGATATTCTGAAGTGTCACAAAAGTCTGAGATGTGTACTGAGCCTCTGACTTATGGACTGTGTGATATGGTTTAAAGATCCAGAAAAGCTTGATAATGAGTTTTAAATGTTTAAGTTTTCTTTCTTAGTTTTAGAAAAAATACTACACTAGGGGACCAAAACCTTCAAATTTCCATCCATAAATACAAAAGACACCACCTGGATCTTGTCAGTAATAGGTGCAGCCCTGTTAGCTTTGGGTTCTGTTTTCGGCTCACGTGGATGTAACAAGGAGAGTAATCTTGTATCTTTATTAACTAGTTTGTCAGTTTTTTGGAAAGAATAGAGTCAACGACTTGCTCAGACAGAATCTTCTTTCCAACTTAAAGTTAATGTAGGTTTGGGAGTTTTTACATATAGTTCAATATAGAGACAGAGTTCATCCAGTCAAGACAAGGTACAGGTTATCACAACCCTAACACTAGAGTGTGGGGTCAGGCTTAGAATTAGGGTTAGGGTTGCCCTACTACAGTGTAAGCACATTTTTGTGCATGGCCAGTTTCTTTCTTATATGCCTTTCACTGAAAACATGATCACAGAGTATGGATCTGTATCTGGAATAAATTTTCGGTCTTCTTAGTAATCAAAGGGCATTTACATTGAGTCATCTTTCTTGCTTGGCCTGGATGATAAATCAGCTCTCCACTGGCTACTGCTTAATTGCTTTAGCAGGCAACCACTTGGCATGTCTGTGCAGGGACCAACATGATGGAAGGCCCCTGATGCCGTCTCAAAACATTTAGATCTCTTCCTGTCAGGTCCCTGTCATGGAGCACTCCCTTTTTCCCCTGAGCCTTTGCTCTTCTTTTGATTTTGCCCTGGTTGAAAGGGTGTGTCTGTTTTTACTGCCCCGCTGCTTCTTTGAGCTGATGTTTCCATCCTCTGTGGGGAGATGAAGGAAAGGAGGGCTTCCCGGGAGAGAGGGGAGAGAAGGTAGAGTGAGAGTCATGTATGGAGCGTGTGTGTGTGTGTGTGTGTGCGTGTGCGTGTGCGTGCGTGCGTGCGTGCGTGTGACATGTTGAGGTCTATTCATGCGTGGCAAGATGACAGACTTTGCAGCTTGGGTCTGGGTGAAGTGGAGAGGCAATTCAAACGTTTGTATTTTATTGAAAGAGCTGCTGTCCGTCTTCAAACACAAATAACCTCAAATCCTTCATGAATTTAAAACCATCTGTCAGGACATCATTTGGTAATATAAATCAGCATTATACAGCTATCTTAGAAGCTTTACCTGGCGGGGATGATCATTTAGCAGTTATAGCTATTTTTGGTTATTGATATTTTAATTTTTTTTGTCAAGATGGTTCATTCAACTGTTTCTTTGAGTCTCTTAATTGATTTAGATCCTGTTTACCTAACACGAGCATGTCAGTGGTGCAAAGATGTCTGGTGGTGCTGTATATGGAGGCTCTGTTTTCTGGCCTTTTTATTTTCTGATTACTTTCACTGGGCTCTATAATTTATCAATATACTACACCTTTTTAATTATATGCATACTATACCCAGCTAACACCACTTCATATATATCCCATGATTTTTTTAGATATATGTCACATGATATGAGAAATAATAGCCAAAGCCAGTGTAGTACAATACTACAAAATTCTGTTTTCTTCACATGGAGAAAATGCTTCCACATATTTCTGTTTAGATTCTGGTTGAGTTTTCAGAGATTAACATGTTTGGTTGTGGTTATTTTGAAATGTCCTCTCAGTTTATGTTTGAACTGTGAATCTGATTGATGTGCTGTATCCAGTGTTGGGCAAGTTACTTTTAAGAAGTAATTAGTTACAGTTGCTAGTTACGTCTTCCAAAAAGCAACTAAAGTAGTTACTCAGTTACACATTATGAAAGTAACTAGCTACTTCAAAAAGTAACTACTGCGTTACTTTCAAGTACATTTTTAAATGCTCAAATGTGACCCCGCCTCTACCCCTCTTTAACGGAACTTAAAATACATGTGCAAGTTCAATTATTTGAACAACAGAAACAATGTACACAAATCTAAACTATGTTAATGCTGCTGTGGGACAAAGTGAGACTAGCCTCCAATCAAATGCCATAGCGGATCGATACAAATAACACAATAGATGTTTTGGAACTTTTGATATTTATTGCCCCTCAACAGGCCACAACTGGGCAAAATTAAATTATGCTTGTTAAGCACTAAAATAAAGAACACATATATACACTCTTTGTAGTGCAAATAAAACAAAAAAAACTTCAGACAATTGGTATATACTGAACTTGAAGTATTTTCTTCCTCGAAAAAGTAGAACAGTGTAACAATAAGAAGTGCTTTCAATCTAACTGAAAAGTACAATGTATAGCATAACTAAGGAATCCAAATATAAACAGGTAATAAATAAAAACTAAAAAATACATCTCCATAAAAATAAATCTCTTTCTCTGGCCATTTACACTCTCACTTCAAGAGGCTGCAGCCAGCCAACAAATAGCTAGTCAGCTAGTGCCCTGAATGAGTCCGGCTCAAGCGTAGATAATGGCAGCATATCCTCCGCTACATACCTGGCTACCAGTTTGTTCAGTTCCGTCTGAGACAACACGTGTGGTGGCGGGGCCTTAAAGTCAAGCTTCAGCTGCTTTAGAGAAGGCTACTTTTTGATTATTTGGGCTCGCCGCCATACCTGTCTCTCATTGACTGACTCGCCTATGTTGTTCGTTGTGTGTCCGGCTAAGCGTGCTTTCGAGCACCTGCCCAACTCTACCTCTGATTGGCTTACCATGAAATTTTACTCAACCTCAGCCAATCAGCAGCATTTATGAGCTTGTCTCGTGCACTGCCCACTAACCAAGGGAGAAACAAAAGTAACAAAAAAAAAAGTCTGACTCTCGGCTCAGAGATCCAGTTGGTCTGATGAAAAAAACAGCTTCAATTATAGTAACGCGCTGCATTTTTTGGCAGTAATGGTAACTGCGTTATTAAGATGGGAAGAGTAATCAATTAGATTACTCGTTACTGAAAAAAGTAACGCCGTTATTTATAACGCCGTTATTCCCATCACTGACTGTATCTATCCCATACTCATCTATTCCACTCAGTGGACAAGTCAGGAATTTTTAACTAAGTGTAACTCAACAACGTCTTTGTCACTGAATAAATTAGAGAACTTATTTCTCTGAACTTATTTCTCTGAAATATATTCTCCTTCTCTGAGGGAATTCAGCACTTACAGCAGCTCCTTTGGCCCCAGTAGTGTGGCAGTAACTGTCGCAGCCATGTGTGTATCATGTGTGTTTTCTCCATTATGCCTCACAAATGGACAGATTGGGGGAAGAGGAAGAAAAAGTAAAAAGCAGAAAACTTCGAAGAAACTTCAGTTTCGCTATAGGTAACCTCAGAGAGCTGGCTGCGTTGTGAAATACAGAGTGATATACAGAGGTTTTGTGGTAAACTCAATAACCATTAATATATGCATGGTGCCAACCACAATGATGACTTCTCTAGACTCAACCTCCTCCATTCCAAAGCTCTCAGCAGGCAACAGGCCCATTTCTAGCCATGAAGGAAGCAGACACAACTACCACCACCGGACCTGGTCCCATCTGTCACTGTGCTTTCTTTAGGCTGATTCAATAAGCTTTGTCATTGAAGGCAGCTTTGATTTTACTTTCCCTGTGGGAACTGAACGCAGCAACAGATGACGCTAAAGGGAGTGGATTTCATGACAAAGGAGAGTGTGTGCCAACACTCGCACTTCCTTGACTGATTGAAAAGGTATCTGTGCCTTTTTCCTTTCACTGCAAATGAGAAATAATGAGCCGCCCAGCTGGAGGAAATATTATGAGCAGAGGAAAGACAGCAATTACATCCTCGAATCACCCACCTCATTCTGTTATTCCTCACAGTGACCATACATCTGGATGCACAACTTCTTCTTCTGGCTCTAATAAGCAAATTAAAAGGAAAAATAAAGGAAAGTATTTCCTTATCTTGAACGGGTCAATATCCAGTTAGCTCAGCCAATTACAAAAAAAGCCTAGCTTTCTTTGAAACACATAATCTCCTGTACTGATCAGAACACATCAGAAATAAGGTTGTTTTACATTAATCCATCTGACGTTTGTTCCAGAGCAGGATACCATACCAATATGGTAGTATATATGGTCCCCTGGGGATTACTACCTAAGGATTCCATTTCTCTTGAGCCTTCCTCTACTGGCACTCTTAGTGCAAAATATATCAACTTTACACATAGGAAAATAATCTGACTGGCAAATCTCCATGTAATACTCTTCAGGGTCATTCCTGGTCCTGGATGTACCCTTTTGGATGTTAAGTGAATTTACAAATTCGGAATAAATACAATTCTCATAGTTAAAGTAGAAAAAAAAAGTAATTGCACAAATTAGGAAAAACTAATTACACCTAATACACGCTTGGCTCTACACAGACCGTTGTTGGATGAGGATTTTGGAGGAGCAAGCAGAAATCCAATGTAGTAGTTAATCCACATGCAAAAGGAAAGAGGCCCCAAATGCAGACACCAAGGCAGAGCAGAATGAATGAAGGGACATAGCTGAAGAAAGACATGAATGGACCCAGGTGATGTGCAGACAGTCGAGGCATTGTTTACCTTTAGGTCCCCACCAAGAGGCCTCTCCAGGACAGTCAGGATGCAGGACAGTCCATGTGACACCAAGCTGGGTGGGTTGACGGGAAATCAGGGTGAAGATAGGAAGATTGATGGCCTAGGGACTGAAGAGAAGGGGAGCAGGAAATCTGAGGTGGACGGCCTGTGGTCAGTCAGACAGACGAGCGGATGAAGGTCTGTGACATAGATGGAGCAGCTCTGGAGGTTGGAGGAGCTTGACCTATTTAGGAAGGTCAAGCGGGCGACTAGATATGCAAAGTTACTCAGGAGGATGGCCATACAAGAGGAGCTGCTCAGCAGAATGGGGAGAAGGACTACTAAATGGGTGGAGCCATTCTGGAGGATGCCTTGGAGGCCTTGGAGGCTGAGGATGCAGGCAGGACCCCCTGGAAGTTAGCAACTAAGGCTGGACCACCATAGAGGTCACAGATGGGGATGGAGGTCAGGAACTCCAGCGGGCACCAGAGGATTCAGCTGTAGGTCGGGAGTTCAAATGTCTTATTGCAGTGGGGAAAAAGCTTTTGCAGAACATGGATGTTCTGCTGCATATGGACCGGTACATTATCCTTCTCTTTGTATCAGACTGATCTATTAGTGTAAGCCAAATCCTGTCCATCAGTTAAACGACATATACTGTATACTATTTCACTGTTTATTGTACACAAGGAAGTGTTCTTGTACTTCAAGTCATTACAGTGACCCTACTCCTGAGGACCCTACTCCTGAGGAGAAGGGTAGGGAGTAGGGACCCTACTCTCAGACATGTAACTCCTGAGGAGTAGTTTCTCCATGGTCTTCCTGTGAACAGGAGAGTGACAGAATGACTTGGCTGCAGCACAAACAGAATGACAAGATAGATAGATAGATAGATAGATTAAAGAGTAATGGCTCCTCAAGCTTAGTTCCATATGAATGCACGGATAATTAGTTGTTTTTGTCGTTAGCAAAAAACAATATTGACCTTCAAGTTGAAAAAGGAGCCTCATATAACAAACAATACTACAATCAAAAGCTGGAAAAGTCACGTGACATCTCGCATGGATAGCTGTTGCTAAAGACATGGCTGGGTATGAAGAATACGATTTAATGGGCGAGGTGTTCGAGTTCGACGGACGTCCACCTTTTAAAGCCTGAGCTTACGGACGAAGAGATCTTGAGAGACTCTTGAGAGAGTGCTTGACAGAAATCTTAAATCTTAAATCTTAAAAGTGTGTCTTTCGTCGTAATTATGCTTTAACACTAAGGTTTGACTCATATGCATTCACAAATAAAGCCTAGGTTGCTTTTTGGCGAGAGTTTCACTTTAATACAGAGATTATATTTTGATAAATCCGTGCATGGCACTGCAGTGTGACACATCAACTCTGACTGTATGTCACACAGAGAGAGAGATTTTAAATTAGAAGACTGGTGGACAGAGGCAAAGGTTTTGAAGCTGCCAGAGGAATCTATGAGCAGTCATAGATCAAAGGTAGATGCTTACAAGTGACATGAGTGTGAAAAATGCAGCCCTAATGACACCACACTTTAGAAATGTGTGATTGCACAGCACAGTTATGGCAATATCAGAGAAGGGATGCTTGTCGTATGGGCTCCGCATGGCGACCAATCAGAGGCTGTGCATTAGGCTATACAATATCGCCCACCGCTGGATTTGCAAAGAATTGCAATCGACTTGGGCTTTAATACCTTGATCACTATATATGAACCATTACCCTCTTCCATTTTATAATGCGAAATTGTATGGGATGGGGGGCAGCTGTATCAGGATGGCTGTGGCAACCCCTTAGATGGTGCCAGCCTTGACACAGACGAAAGAGCATTTACCAAAGTGACGTACGACCATGAGCAGTGTTGCCCAGCTCTGTAGTGGCCTGCAGGATGCACAGTCTCTACTCCATGACTTGAATACCCTCCAAACTCAAATGTTTGAGGAGTGTTTGGTACAAGTCAACGAAAGATTTTAACTCCTTTCACTGAAACTAACCAGCTAGTGAGACAATTTGAAGGTTAGTTGAAATAACAGAATTTTAGTCCTCAGTCTTTATTTTTTATCCTCTGCCTACATCTATGAGAACGTATCTAAAGCATCAACAGACACACAGATGACAGCATACCAATTCCATTGGGGCCAGACTGTAGGAACTCCCTCTACCAGCAAGCTATGTTGGCTTGTGTGGTCACAGCTGTGACTGTACATCATCTTCAAACCATCTATTCATTAATGTGAAACACTAAATGACTCAAACTTGTTTATCTTTCTATTTTTAACAACCAATTTCAGAGGAGTCGACATGCTTTGGTTGGAACGTGACAAATGCTAATCAGTCACAGTTTTTCATTTTGCTGTATACTTTTTATGTATACTTTGCTTTCTAGATCTATCTGCATGCATTTTTACCATCTTGAAGAAAAACAACTGTTTCTCTTTTCTTCCTTTCCTCCATCTTTGGCCTGTATGCCTTGTTGGCCCATGTAGGGAGAACCAGGTTTCCCT
The DNA here is from genome assembly GCA_900302685.1 of Spondyliosoma cantharus. Taxonomy (NCBI): domain Eukaryota; kingdom Metazoa; phylum Chordata; class Actinopteri; order Spariformes; family Sparidae; genus Spondyliosoma; species Spondyliosoma cantharus. The sequence continues at coordinate 5,832 of OMLP01039568.1, read as the reverse complement.
GGCGCTCCTGGGTTAAAGGTAATGTTGTTTACTGGTCATTGTGTGTGGCAGTTAATACATACATCATATCAGATCAGTCTGTCATAAATGTCTTTCTTCCACTGCAAAGGGCCAGACTGGCATCCCTGGCACCCCTGGCATCCCTGGCAAGAGGGGCTACAGGGTAGGCCTGGAATGGAATGAGGATCCTAACTGTCTGGTGTCTGTCATAATTATCAGTAACTGGGTGTCTGTAAAGTCACATATTTGTCACTACAGAGTTTTGTGTTTGTGACTGACCAAGCCTTAAGTTTAATGTGCTGTGTTTTAGCCTACTGGGCTGTTGGCTGTGTGCTGTGATCTTTACAAAGGATGGTATTCTAAGCCAGCATTAATGCTGGTTCAGGATTGGTCTGGCCAAGTCCTTACTGTTGCACTGTACAAACCCTATTATACTATTTGTCTGTCATTTTTAACAACACTCATACATGCATTCTTCAACTGATTCTGAATCAAATAAGAAAGCATTATCAATTGTAAAGCTTCATAAACATCAACTTTATGATCTTTACAGATGAACTGCACAGTATTTATTAACCATGTATTAAGTATTCTAAAGGTCAGTTGCCACTTTGCAATAAACAGTGTTGATAAATAGTGTATTAAACATTTCATTGTTTATTAATAATTAACAAACTATTAACTAAAGTTATCATGAAGTGTTACTGAGAAGTCCACTTCCTGCCCTACTAACTCCCTACAACTACATCTCACAGTCTCCATTAGCAGATTCAGTGTGCTCAGTTGTCATGGAGATGACATGATTCATAGAACAAAATATCCCATGACTGATGATGATGAGGAGGAGGATATAAAATAAGAGGTACAGCAGGTCAGGGGGTCACTTCAGGCCAACCATAATAAGTGAATAATGAAAATGATTTAATGCTTGAATATTATATTTTGAAAAGGAACAGTGTGCATTAATCAACATTCAAACAAATGTAAATGCACCTCAGTTAGCTGAATGGGAGTCCCTCTGCCGGATGTTAATGGGCATCCCTAGAAACATAACATTATACCACAGGTACAATAGATAAAGATCATATTATGTTGTCATAAAAAGCATAATGCAGTTAAATAACAAAATCCTAAAACTTCCTATCATGACATAAGACATGGACAGACCAACAAGTAAATACTTGATTTAAAGGTTCATTCATCAGAATTATATCCATGGTCACAATTTTAGTGTCCTGTAAGGTTTTTTAAATAGGAATGAAATATTTAGAAAAACAGAATACTGAACAACATTATCCCTGACTGGCAACATTGAAAACATCAGTATTCAATGCATGAACAGTATTGATATTGGAAATGTTGTTTTTGTACTAGTCTGATTAAAAGTAATAAGTTCTACTGTACTAAGTTAAAAATCTCTATGTATGGCAGGGTGAAAAAGGAGAGCCAAGTATTACAGCCCAGGGAGTTAAAGGAGAGCCGGGCTCACCTGGACTACCAGGCCTAATGGGACCCAAGGTAAAGGCAACAATAATATTTGATAAGAGGATTGATACCTACACATACAGTACGTAGATTAACACTCCATCAAAAGATCATGGAAGTCTCTGATGCTATTACTCTTCCAGGGTGACAAAGGTGACCAGGGAGAGATGGTAAGAAAAGATGACATTATTAAAGAACTTTAAAAGAACATTTTAATATGAACTGTTTTCCCAAAACACAAGTTGAGAGTGTGCATGGAGAATCTGAGTGTCCTATCTTCATTTAACCCTCAGGGGGATGCAGGCCCCGAAGGCCCAGCTGGGCCGAGAGTAAGTCAGACTCTTAACAACATGTTGCTGATATTGACACACACATAGCATCATTATATTGATGATAAGGATAACAAATGTTCTTTTTCTCCTTATAGGGCCCACCAGGCCCAACTGGGGAGCCAGGAAAGGCTGAAATCCACAACAATGAAAATGTATGTCATTCTTATTGAGCTGCACTTTTCTTACATGTAGAAAAATTAAGGAATAAAATAAAGAGTATTGTTAACTGTTAATATTCCTCTACAGGATATTCGCAACATACCCCCGATGGTCAGTCATTTCTACAGTTTTTTTTGGCACGTACAAACACATCACTTATGTACAAAAATTCAGTTAAATAAAATCATCTCTTATCCTCCTAGGGCCCCCCTGGATTGCCTGGACCTCCAGGACTCCCTGGTGTCAAGGTAGGAGATATTTTAGAACATGGCTGCAGGGTGTGGTCCACTGGCCAAATTTGGCCCATCGTATTGCCAACAATGACTGGTCGAGGCAGGTGGCCTCCCACCATCGAGTCCGAGGTTTCTGCCTGTTAAAGGGCATTTTTTTCTCTCCACTGTCGCCGAGTGCTTGTTCATAGGAGAAATGTTGGATCTCTGTAAATAAATTTAAGTATGGTCTAGACCTGCTCAATCAGGAAAGTGTCATGAGATGACTTTTGTTGTGAATTGGCACTATACAAATCTTGATTGATTGATTGATTGATTGACCCTGGTTCACCTTGTGACATCCCCCAGGAAGTAACTAAATACAAACACACATTCCTGGTGGAATGCTTTGTATTGTGAATTCAGTATTTCCACTGTTTCCATAGCTGGAGCCCTATCTGTACTATGAGCCACGTCCATCTGTGAAGTCTTTGAATTTATGGCTCTGTTCCTCAAACAGGACATTTAATTGTATTTCATGTCTCAGCAGTACCAGAAGCAACACACCCCTTTAGTGTTTAAAAGCAGGATTGATTTTGTACTGAACAGCCACGAACAAATTTGCAATTAATGAAAGTACTAGAAACGAACTGACATACAGTGAACTGGAGACCCCGGACGAACTTGCCCTGGTGCTGTTGTCTGCTTTTCCTCATGGTAATCCAGCCTTGGTGTCTCCTCAGGGAGAAGTGGGTCTACCAGGTGCACCAGGACTGGACGGAGAGAAGGTAATACTTAGTTATTAGTTACCCAGACAGTCACTTTAATTGTTACATCAATGTATATTGTGACATAAATCTGTGCAGGAGTAATGATCAAAGCTCCCCTTTGTAGATTTAATGTCAAATATATTATAGCTTCCTTCAGGAAAAATTAAGACATCATGTTTTTTCAGGGACCCAGAGGGAAGCCTGGAGAGCCTGGTCCTGTAGGTCCAGCTGGTCCTGAAGGTCCCAGAGGGGAGGGTGGTGTCATGGGCTTCCCAGGACCCAAGGGAGACAAGGGAGACTTTGGTCCATCTGGATCACCTGTGAGTGACTGTGTTAAGCACACACCACACAACACCACATGACATCCCAGCCTGGGGTTCCTGACCACACAGTCCAACATCTGTCATTATCCAGAGGGAAGGCCTCGGTTTTCCTAGCTGCACTCTTATCATCTAATTAGAGACTTGTTGGCTTAGAAGAGACCCAAGTAATGACATTGAGTTTTACTTTTAATTCACTGTGGCATGGATCCCAAATTTAGTCTTTGAAATAAAATTCAGAAAACCCAGCAGGCAGTTATGGAACGCTCTTGAGTAACAAGCTAGATGCTCAGTTTTTTATCAGTAATGTCATCCAGGACCATTACTATATGGTCCCATCACGTCCTTAGATTGTGCACTTTCCAAGTAATGTTTATTGTCATTGATAGAAAAGCTAATCAACTCAACAATACAGAAATATGCAACTTAAAGTCCTCCACTCAAAGTTTAATAATCTAAACATAAGCAAGTATCACAAGCAGATTTAATCATTATGTATTTTAGCACTTATTTATTATTCAATGTGTAACATTGGTCACTCACAAATGAATTTATAAGAAGCATTATAGCATTGATTTTAACCTCTTTATACACGTTTTGGTAGTTTAAAACAGAAACGCTAAAGTAAAGTACAAGTACCTCGAATAAAATTTGAATTTATTTATTTAATTTCCTCATCTGAGGATGGAATTTGAAACATTGTGCTCCAATAGAGTGCCACAGAAAAGATCCAGAAATCAGTCAGAATCTTTGCACCTCAGGTTCCCTCATCTCAAAGTGTGTGGGTTTTTTTAATTAGTTTTTGGTTAAATGTTTGGAATAATGTCTGTGCTTAACACATGCTTAAGATGTGTTTACCTTTTGTTTGACAGCATAAAAAAAAATAAATCAGTAACCCCATGTTTGAATTGTAAAGTGTCTTAAAAAACACGGTTGCAGAGTGTCTAAATAAGACTACAGAGGTTGTCAGAGACTCATGTACTCACTAGTCCATCTTTACAGGTCCACTTTAGTTACAAACTATTCCAACTCTGACTTTACAACTTGGACATTGACCAGTTTATAGTAATTGTGTAGTAAGACACTTAGAGTCATGCAGCTCCTTTGTTTATAGCCCAACACTAGCTTTTTATTTGTGGCGATTTCAATTACGCTTCCAAAATAATTAAGAATCAGATTTTTTAATTGTTTTAATCCCAAATTGGGAAATTCTTTTTTCCACTCACATTACACACACAACGAGCAGTGTTAGGGGTCGGTGCCTTGCTCAAGGGCACCTCAGCAATGCCCAGGACGTGAACCAGCACTCTCCAACCGCCAGTCCACATTGTTCTTTTTTTGGTCCGAGTGGGACTCGAACCAGCGACCTTTAAGTTCCCAAGCCAAGTCCCTACGGACTGAGCTATTGCCGCCCCATTACCAAGAAGGATTTTACACCAACGAGGAATTTGTTTTGGTGAATAAGGTGCATGTATTGAAGACAATAAACAATAAACAAACATTGACTATTATATAAACAATATAAACAGAGACATAAGTGTGCGATGATTGATAAATGTAGACGGAAGAGCTGTACAGGAATGACAAAACAGAAAAAAATAGAAAAAATAGAAAATAGAAGACATTGTTAAAAAATAGAAAAATTGCCCAAGTTCTGCATTATTGTAATGCATAGATTCAAGGGCGGTGGTGGGCATGAGTGCAAGAGTCAGTGTCAGTGGGGGTGGGGATTGGGGACCCAGGACTTGTTCAGGACCCCAACTGCAGAGGGGAAGAAACTGTGAGAGGGGAGAGTCTCAAAAAGTCTGTAACCTGGATGGGAGGGGTCAGCCACAATCCTATCTGCACGCCTCAGAGCCCTGGAGCTGTGCAGGTCCTGAAGGTATGGAAGGCAGCCAATCACCTTCTCAGCAGAGCGTATGATACGCTGCAGTCTGCTCTTGTCCTTAGCAGTGGCAACTGCATAACAGATGGTGATGGATGAGGTGAGGATGGACTCGATGATGGCGGTGTAGAAGTGCCGCAGGAAGTACATCCTCTGCTGGGCTTTCTTGGTGAGGGAGGTGATGTTCAGCTCCCACTTGAGGTCCTGGGTGATGGTGGTACCCAGGAAGCGGAAGGACTCAACAGAGTCAACTGGGGAGTCACCCAGGATGATGGGGGCGGGTGGCGCTGGGTTCTTTCTAAAGTCCACAACCATCTCCACTGTTTTTAAAGCGTTAAGCTCCAGGTTGTTCTGGCTGCACCAGGTCACCAGATGGTCAATCTCCCATCTGTAGGCAGACTCACCTCCACCAGAGATGAGCCCAATGAGGGAGGTGTCATCCGCGAACTTCAGAAGCCTGATGGACTGGTGACTGGAGGTGCAGCTGTTGGGGTACAGGGAGAAGAGTAGAGGAGAAAGAACGCAGCCTTGGGGGGAAACCGGTGCTGATGGTCTGGGAGTCAGAGACATTTTTCCCCAGCTTCATGTGCTGTTTCCTGTCGGACAGGAAGTCTGTGATCCACCTGCAGGTGGAGTCAGGCACAGTGAGCTGGGAGAGCTTGTCCTGTAGCA
>OMLP01039567.1:0-10299 GCA_900302685.1 Spondyliosoma cantharus | reverse complement strand
CTCTGTTTAGTTCAATAAAATCCATACAGATACATTGAAATGGGTAAGTCGCTTCTGGGAATTTACCTGGTTTTGGACGTAGTCTACCTTGAGCATTGTGCTTGGAGCAAATTAATCATGAGGCACATACATTTTTTGAGTAATTTTGAAATCCGTATGTAGTGAAGATATTCTCTATTGTGGATACCATCCCTCCTGTTGAGACATGGGTATTCCCATGACTCAATATTGCAGCAAACCTAAATTATTTTTTTGGTAATATAGGCTTTCCTTCTGGGCTCTGCCAAATACCTTCTTCAGTCTGTGTGGCTCCTTTATTAAGCCACACCTTTTTCTCAGTCTCAGGCGAGCTATCTTGCATGTCTCTTAAAATGTCGTGATCTATATGTGTTGGCGTAATCTCGGCGATATAAATGTTATCCACGTTTCTCTGAATAGCAGCCGCTCGTTTTGCTTCCTCGTCCGCTTTTTTATTCCCCATTGAAATAAAGTCTTTACCTGTAGTATGTGCGGCACACTTACATATTGCAACTTTTCTCGGTAGTTGAACGGCGTCCAGTAACAGCAAAATGAGATCTTTATGTGTAATAGGATTTCCTGTGGACGTTACCATGCCTCTATTTTTCCACTGTTGGGCAAACACATGAAGTGTCGAGAATGCATACTGGCTATCTGTGTACACAGTTATATCTTTATCTTTCCCTATTTTGCACGCCTCTGTAAGTGCAACAAGTTCTGCTGCCTGTGCAGAGAAATGCGACGGTAAGGAGCCTGACTTTAAAACCTTGTCTGATCGAATTAATCTTAATGATCGATATCTTAGTTAAGGCATAACAGTGCGCTTTCCATGACCCTAGAGTTAGATCCGGTCAAATTATATGTTTGTGATTGGACCAAAGAGGCAGTTGGACTTCAGAAGGACCAGAATTCCAAAATTACTAGAACGGCCGTAAGTGTAATTTTGACCGCTAGATTTTAAACTCTATCTCTCATGAATGCATTCATTGTGTCATCATGATATTTCAAAAAAAAAAACCGAAATAACACCAAAATGTACTTTAACAGGTTTAATTATTTATCAATATTCATATCGTAATTACTGCATATATTTACACACAATTTTCATAGATTAAAACTCTGAACAAGAAAATTAACAATTAAAAGTACCTTATTTGATTATGAAACATTTTATTTTAACGCTTAATAATATATAACAACAAAATAATAATCGAAAAAGCTGTAAACGAGCTGATCTAAAACAAAATCAAAAAACAGCCATTGTGAGCTGTTATGTCTTTCATTTATGATGTCTTATTTATTCTTCTGTGTAGCACTTTGGTCAACTTTGGTTGTTTCAAAGTGCTTAACAAATGAAGTTGGATTGGATTGGAGAGTCCAGTGAGAGTCCACATGAAGTCTAGAGGTCTGTACCGATTGACTCTGCAGAAAGTTGGCGACCTCTGCGCACTTTGTGCCTCAGCATCCGCTGACCCTGCTCCGTCATTTTACGCGGCCTACCACTTCGTGGCTGAGTTGCTGTCATTCCCAATCGCTTCCACTTCCAGTGATCCAGTGATTGGAACACCTGATTTCAATTATTTGGATGGGTGAGTGAATACTTTTGGCAATATAGTGTACATTCATAGACTGATGGTGGTGGCTGCCATGCAAGGTACCAACGAGCCCATCAGGAGCAGTTTAGGGTTCAGTATCTTGCCCAAGGACCCTCCACTAGCAGGCCAGGGGAATCAAACCAGCAACCTTTCGATAAGACGCTGGCTCTACCCCTTAGCCAAGTCCTGTCCCACAAACTGGCCAATTAAATCGGCATGCACAGTTTACCCAGAATTGAACACTTACTAAAAAAAAGAAAGAAAAGAAAACAGTGCTCGTTGGTGACCTCACTATGTAATGATAATGTTCTAAACAAGGGCATGGCCACCCAGATACACACAATCCCCTTGAAAAAGCACTTGTATTCACCAATTTGAATGGCATCGATACATATAATACATGTTTGCCTTCTCTTCTAACTTATGTGATTATTTAGATGAACGTCAGCTCACTTGCTCCTAAGGGATTACCTGCTGTGTGTTTACTGACACATCACTGAGGGCAGCAGCATAGCTGCTGAGGCATGCTACAAGGGAATCTGTTGGCGAGTGTCCATAAAAAAAACCCCTAACATATCTAATTTAGGGAGTTTTGCCACCTTCTTCTGCTCTTTTCTCGTACCCACTTTTATGTTTGATGGCATGACTGCTCTTTCTGCTTGTCAGTCTTGACACATGATTAAATATAGACTTGAGATTTGGCAACGACATACACACATTACCCAGCATTCATATGTGTATGACATGAGTGAAAAGAAAAAAAAGTCATCCTTTTTGATTAGATAAGTAAAAAAAAGACAATAATTCATTGATCTGTCACATTTATATTGTTAAAGCTTCACAGCTGAACCCTCACATATTTCTTGCCACAAAAGTTAGTGTTGTATATTCCGTTAACAGAATAGCCCAAACCCCCACCCCCACATTTGAAAATGTAACCAACATTTAAAATTCTAAATTAAAACTAAAGTGATTTTTTTTTAAAATCTGAAAACAAAAAAACACAAGTTCTAGAGAAAAAAAAAAAAGCCATGTTAAAAGTCAAAATGTGTCCTTCCGTGACTTGTCAAATATTAACACAAAAAAAACAAGACAGTGTTGCCATTTGTTGAAAAAGCACTTCCAACCTTTGCTTTGTGGGATGTGCACAACGTGACTACAAGACTCAGTCAAGGTCCTGGTCCTCGTGTATAGCCCCATCTTTGCTCAGCAGTGGCTCACAGTTTGTGTAGTTCTGTGTATCAACATGGCCATCTGAAGCTAATGCTCACTACAATGAATTGTGACACAGCCAGTCAGGATTTTACTCCACTATAGTCTTTTGAACAACATCCTGTAATAAGACACATTTAACCCTCATGGATATCAATCCAAAATGGCATAAGATGGATTTACTCTCCAATGCAAAGACTGTATTTTGACCCCTTTAATCAAAAAGAGGAAGGAAAATTGATGTGATGTAGAAAGAAAAGACAGACATTTAGAGAAGCAGAAGGTTGTGTTTAGACCCATTGTCAGCACACAGAATACCAGGAAGAATTGTTAATGATGTTTAATGCTAAAACTCAGCAGGTACTGGGCAAGACAGGTAATAAGCACACAGGACAGTTAGGTAATGAAACAAAGTTTCTAGCAGCCCAGCTGACACAGCAGGCCACATTGGGCCAGGAAACAGGTGATTGAGTGGTGGAGCCCAAACACGCACACAGTTCAGTTCTATAATCAGGCATTGGAACCACCCACATGGAAAGAACGCATGTGTGCGCATATATGCGCATATACATAGCATATATATGAAACCTATATGCGCATATATACAGCATATAGGTTTCATATATGCGCATATATCCTCATATAGGTTCTTTCCGTGTGGGATATTGTATGTACATATAGGGCTTATATGTTAATATATATGTCGCATATAGGTTTCATATATGATGCGCGTAATATACACATATACATATATATATATACACATATATATATATGCGCGTAATATACACATACACATATATATACACATATACACATACATACATACATACATACATACATACATACATACATACATACATACATACATACATACACGTTTTTTATACTGGGCAGCAAGCCGCCCCCGCTAAAAACCCAGTTCTAAACTCCAATGGGGTGCAATGTAAAGCTCTTATTTTGAAGACAAATTCGATGTCACTGTTCACTGCACAATTTCAAGACTCTCCAAATGAAGCTATGCAAGATGGAGATGGCCGAGAACATACTTGAAACAAAACGTCCTCACATCCCAAACTCAAAGTACAGTGAGCAGAGACAGACTGACAAAGCTTCAAAGAAAAAGGTAACTGACCAATTGTTGGTTTTCTTATACAATAGCTTAAACATACTCTCTCAATGCCAAGCTCACCGAGCTTAGAAGAGCAAAGAGAGAAAAATATTTTTTGGGTTTTTCTATTCATTTTTTTATCATTTATTCATTATATGTGTTCTTGTTTTATTTGATTGTTTTAATGTGAATAAATTATGTAAAGTTCACCATTTTGGGTTTTTATTTGTTTGTGTAAGCTATGTAACTTGTAAAAACTAAACTAAACTTGTAGGGCGCGCAGGTAGTCGAGTGGTTAGAGCGCATGCCAAATACGCAGCGGACCCCGGTTCCAATCCCAGCCTCAGGTGCATATATAGGTGAACATATAGGTGCATAATAGGTACATATACAAGTGAACATATAAGTACATATATGGGTGCATATACAAGTGAACATATAAGTACATATATGGATGCATATGTAGGTGAACATATAGGTGCATATATAGGTACATATATGGGTGCATATACAAGTGCATAATAGGTACATATACAAGTGAACATATAAGTACATATATGGGTGCACCTATATGGTACATATACATATAGGTACATATAGGTTTCGCATATATGTGACATACATAAAATTGTTTCATATATTATATGTACCTATATGTATAGTGCATATAATATATGAAACTGGCCAATTTTATGTATGTCGCATATATTCAAAACCTACATTAAAACCTATATGTTTATATAGGTTCTTTCCATGTGGGCATGGAAGCAGGCAAGTGATGTAATCACGAAGGCAGAGGATCATAAAGCAGGTTTTCAAAGTAAGTAAGCAGGCATATACACTCACGCTATACAGTCATAGAATGGAAACGCCAAGCAGCCACGGGCAAACAGGAATCAAGGATGCAGAAGAAGATCTCAAAGTTTGGGACAGTTAGTGTTTCCCAGAAATCAGATCAGGTAGGTCAGACGCTTGCAGGGTCGGCAACAGGAAATCAGAGTAGAGTGCTGGAGAGAGATATACTAGGTTAATTGGTGATCAGAAGCAGCTGTGAGACCAAGTGAGTGGAGTTGGCTTGAACAGGTGGGAATGGCTGATTGACTGGGCAGGCTGAAGTGAGCAGGTGCCCAGTAATGCTGAACTGTGACAGGTTGAGTTTGTGGGACAGATAGATATGACGGAAGATAAAGAATAATGAGGAAAAGCATGGCATGAGGGAGAAAATTAGAGCGTAAATGGGAGATTTTTTACAAGATTCAAGATTCAGTGTTTAATGTCATATGCACAGTAAGGAAACATGTTTCCCTGTACAATGACATTCTCCCTTTGCTGTCCACAGAATGCCAACAATGTAAAAAAAAAATATATTCAACAAAAATGTACACAATTTTAAAAGGCAGCATGTGAAAAATAAAGAAAAAAAGCAACAACAATAATAATAATGAATAATAAAAAAAACAGTGCAAATGTGAGCTGTGCAATTATGCATGTGCAAAATGTAAACAGTCAGGACAGTTATATGAGGTAGATGTGATTTATTACGATTATGAACATCATATGAACATCATATGAACAGGCCACTGGACAGGACATTGAATCTTTTTTTTTTTTTTAAATATCCCTCTGAACTTTCTGTAACCACCTCAATACAATAAAGATCAAGTTTGCTTTAAAGAAATCTAAATGTAATGTTTTGAACAGCCTAGGTACTAAGGGCACTGTTACCTAGGCTTTGTATAAAAGTGATGTTGTCTGTGTACAGTTGAATTGTACAGGTTCTTACATTTAATCCCAATTTATTTGTAAATAAATAGTGAATCCTAGTGGTCCTAGAATAGAACCCTGTGGAAAACATTTATTAACACTTGAAACTGGAGTGAAAGCCATTAGCCACAACAGCGTGTGCTCTACCCACTACCTCATTTGCAGCGAGTGATTTTTCATCAAATCCGTTTTATTCCAGGTGTTTCAAATAAATTTGATAATCAACAGTATCGAAAGCCTAAAATGAATCAATTAAAGGGGTGACGCAATCCTGATTGATAAGATCATAAAATTGAGTGTTGCGATGAAAATGCTCTAACCTGATCATTTGCTAGTTTCTCTGACACATTAGCTAGACATGCATACTTAGTATGTATTGTATTTTTTCAGCTCACTGGACTGACTGAAGTTGGGATTTAGGCTGTCTTCCAAAAGTTAGGGATGCTCTCTGTTATCACAGTCAAATTAAACATATATGTTCAGCATTTAACTTAAAATAGAGCTGCAAATAAAAACAGCCTTGGCTAGAAACTGATCAGGACTTTTTAGACCAATTGAGCAATGAACATTAGGCCTAAACACTTCAAGATTAGTAAAATGCTTCAATGAAAAGTCCACTGTCAAGTTGTAGGGCTGTTTATACTTGCAGGCTTGCTTTTGTGTTTGAATTATTTTTTGGGCTTTTTGTGCCTCATTGACAGAGTGCATACTATACTATAGTATAGACCCGGTATAGTGTTATAGTCTATACCGCTATACTTTAGGGTGAGCTACAGGTGCACCTCACAGGCTTGCTAACTTACACCACATACTGTAAGAGGGCTCCTTCATGTGTCTTTCTGAAAGGCTCAAACATGAAACTGAGGTTTCTGGCCATACTAACTATGTGTGCATTTATCACTATACTTTTACTATTTACTACTACTACTATAAACTTCACTTATTGTCTACTACACATTACAGGCCTATGAACATAGTTTAGATTTGTACCCAATATGAAATGAAGAAATAGGAAGCCACCACAGACCTGATTTACACACTTTAAATCCCACTGATAAGTATTACATACAGTGAGGCCAGCCCACTCATCTGTTAATGTTCACCTAACAAACATTATATAACACTGGTTTGTAAGGACTGTGAAGTGCAGTGGTCAGCAGTTTTTATTTATTTTCGTGAGTGCACTGGGTTAGTTACCTCCAGGATTGGATCAGGTCCAGCTTTGATCAGCCCCAGTAGACTACTGGAAAGTTCTGGAACACATTTGTTACAAATTAGACTTAACATTTGTATGAATGAATTGAATGAATGTATACTGTATTGCAAAATAAAACAAATTAAAATGTGTGGCTACTTTTCAAATGTATATGCAACATCCTAATAACTCAGTCAGCCTTTAGATCATTTTTACATTAATTGTAATGCGTCAATATTAATTCTAATTTAAAATGTTCAAAATGGGAACCAGTGCTTCATCAACAGCTGCTATATCTTCAGCTTTACTTTACACATAACAAGTATTTGTTGACATATGCATGTAATAGAGAATGGTGTCATCTAAGGGGTATCAGATACACATCTATTGATTGGATTTTTAAGGTGAAATGGTACCCTTCTAAATTCTATGAATCTCTGACTCACTTTCCTGGTAGCTGGTCTAAGCAGTGGGGATGGTTGGGGTAGAGCTCGCCAGGGCACAGCTCTGTGGCACTTCATCAAACACTGTGGGCGTCTTTGAAGAGCCCAGTGCGGCACTACATTGTCAGCTCCTCCTCCTTTGGTACCCAACCTGACGCTGCCCACGTAAACTGGGCTAGAATATAAACAGTTGCCTCTGCAGCAGCCAGGGTACCTTTTGCTCTAGGCCTCTCAAGTCTTTCTTGAACCAGAGACCTGCTCACCATGAAGCTGCTCACCCAAATCCTCTTCCTGGCCCTGGCTGTGGTATTGGCTCAGTGGTAAGTTTCTTTGCACTTAACCTGGAGCTTCAACACCAACAATTGATCTAAAACCCTAAATATGAAGCAGCTTATACTCCGAAAAATGAATAGATGAGCTGAAATGAGAATATTTTTCTTTTTCTGATCTGTTCAACCAGTGATGAACATACATCAGGTGAGTTGATGGAAAGCCTTTATATTTGATTTTGAGATCACTAGTTTTTATCATTAGCAAGACATTTCTTATGATGAATGTTATTTTTGATTTCACATTAACATGACTTTCTGCAGTTGTCCTTGACCGTTGTCAAGGCCTTGAGATGGACGCTGTTGCAGTAAATGAAGAATATATACCTTACTTTTTCAAGGGTAAGTCCCTACATCATGAAGAACCATGGACAGGATGCATCATATGATCTCACTGTACTGTGAAGTTGCCTGTCCTCAAACTTAAACATGGGTCAAGTCATTGCAAAGCATTGCATTCTGTAAAATCACACCATTTACTTAAGTTTCAATGCAGAAGTTGTAGAAAAAAAAATATTTTTGGTCAATCTAATGGTTATGTCCTTTATCAGGTGACCATCTGTTCAAGGGCTTCCATGGCAAAGCAGAGCTGTCTAATGAGTCCTTTGCAGAGTTGGATGACCATCACCACCTGGGCCATGTAGATGCTGCTTTCCGCATGCACTATGAGAACAGCAGCGACCACGACCACATGTTGTTCTTCTTGGTAAGGTCCAGTCTTTGACTCTTCTGATCTTCAGGATAAACAATTAACTAGTTGGGTTACTGCGATAATTGTCTGTATGTAACTACACTATAAGGTTGTTTTGCAAATTAAAGAATGGTCTCATCATAGTGCGCTCATCATTTATAGCTAGGTAACAGATGTTCATAACCTAGAGTCATTGCATGGTAGACTCTGCAACCAGTGTGTGAATAGGTGAATGCTGACTTCTTTTGTAAAGCTTTTTAAGTAATTGCTAAGACTATATGTATACGTAAGTACACATATAGTATATATATACTTTGATACAGGACAACAAGGTGTTCAGCTATTACAAACACAAACTTGAAGACGGCTTCCCCAAAGAGATCTCTGAAGTCTTCCCTGGAATCCCTGACCACCTGGATGCTGCTGTAGAGTGTCCCAGGCCAGAGTGTGATGAAGACTCTGTCATCTTCTTCAAGGGTCAGTGTACATTCTAACCTACCTCAATACACTCTGTTTTAGCCAGAAATGTGTTCCTCTAAATCTGGAACCATTACACTGTTACGTTTGCCAAGCAGTTTTCTTTTTGTGTTTGTCGTGCTGGATGTTTAAATAAAAAGGTTAAGCCACAAAGTAAGCACATAATGTTTGGCCTGTTTGTTATGTCTTCATATTGCAAGATTGGGCATTTTTAAACATTTTTAATGTTTTGTCATCAACAACAGCACTTCAATGTCAAAATCACTGTGTGTATTTGAAACATACACAGACAGAAAACAACACAATACACACAAAAAACAAATTTAGAGCAATGAGCGGAATAAGTTTTTGCTGTCTGCATTCTTCCTAGTTTCCATTTTTCCATATTTCAAATGCACGCTTAATTTACTGTACACTGCTCATGCTTTTGATTTGTGTAATTTTGGACAGAGGCCACTTTGACCTCGTCTTTACACAGCATTGAAGGGAACTACTTTGAGCTTTAATTTGAAGGTGTTATATTCACATATAATGAGCATTGTAGGAGCACATAGCCTACAGCAATACCCCATAGGTAGAAGGTGCTATAGTCCTTCTAGTTGCCCAATGCGCAAGAAAATCAAATCAAATCAAATACATTTTATTTATATAGCCCAAAATCGCAATCACATTGCCTCAATGGGCTTTACAATCTGTATAGTGAACGACATCCTCTGTCCTAAGACCCTTGATTCAAGTGAGAAAAAATGGAAAATGATGATGATGGAAAAAAACAATGGAAGAAATCTCAGGAAGAGCCAGAGGAGGGATCCCTCTTCCAGGACGGACAGACATGCAATAGATGTCACGTGTACAGAAAGAGGGCAACAAATCACAGTTTACAAGTTATATTGACAGAATGTCTGATACAAATTGTGTATCAGCGCAAATGTGATCTCTAGGGTCCCCTTGGTGGCCCTGGCAGGTCTGGAAGAGACAATATGGTCTCATTTGTTTAAGAGTAAGGTTACAATGCCATTTCACAGTATCTTAAGGCATCTGAAGAATAACTTAAAATTATATTTTTACCATTATTTTTCTGTAGGAGACGACATCTACCACTTTAATGTCAAAACCAAGGCAGTGGATGAGAAAGAGTTCAAGTCCATGCCAAACTGCACATCTGCTTTCCGCTTTATGGAGCACTATTACTGCTTCCATGGACACATGTTCTCCAAGTTTGACCCAAAGACTGGCGAGGTGCATGGCAAATACCCCAAAGAGGCACGAGACTACTTCATGAGATGCTCTAAGTTCAGTGAGTGAAAACATCAATGTCATTAATATATCAGTGTCAAATTGTTGTGATCTTTTAGGATAATCACTGTAAACTCATCAGACTATGAGTTCTTTTCTCAGAAGGGGATACATATGTAGGCAGTTTGGCTCCGGTTGGTCTTTCATTCCATCCACTATCTTCCTTTA
>OMLP01039566.1:21062-47371 GCA_900302685.1 Spondyliosoma cantharus | reverse complement strand
ATGAATGGATTAAGCAATACGTTTGAGGGCACATGTATGACTTTACAGATATGTGTGGGTTTGGCTGTGCATGAGTCTGAGCAATGATTGCGCTGCGGTTAACAAGCGAAAGCAACCGTTGGCTTTTGATGAAAGGCTGTTGTCATCTGTTCTGTAGAAGTGCAACCATCAGAGCTCCCTGTGGATCTAGCGACAGACTTTTCTTTTGTATAACACTGAATCTAAGGGTACAGTGCATTAATCTAACCGTGCTTGGGGAAACAAAGGAAGGCCCACTGTTGCAGTATAACAATAGTGCAAGAATGGAAACATGGCTCATCTCAGCTACTGCCACATGCCGTAACATTATTACCCCTGCTCAACACTGCTGTCAACACAGGAAATGTATGTGAATAGAAGTCTACGATAACAATACATGACACTTTTACTTCCTTCCAGGGGTAAAAGGATAGACACATTCACTTGAGGGATTCTTGCTTGCTTTTTCTTTGGATGAACAAGAAAGTCCTCTGAAACATAAACTGTTCCATACCATTTGGGAAAATACGCTCATTCGCTTTCTTTGGGTTAGATGAGAGGATAGGTGCGGCTCTCACTTCTGTAGAGCAATATAAAACTAGAGCCAGGAGCTGATTATTTTAGCCAGAGATGTTACAAGACGAGGGGCAAACCACTGAAAACATTATGAATACAAAGTCTGTAACAGAGAGATGGAAATGGCGGTTGTATGACACCCGACCTGCTGTTATATTACAGCCGAATCAGAAAAAATATCAGCCAAGTTTCACCTGATTTGGTGAGGCTGCCGTTAGTCTTTTGAAAGGCATGAAAGAGGAGGTTATTATGCTAATGCGCAGGATTATCAAAAAAGGTGAGGTTATTCAAACACCAGACATTAAACTCGCATTTGTTGAAGTGCTCCGGTGGGATTCCGGATTGAGCCACAGGAGAAGTTGTTGTTGGAAACTATAAAGTTACCAAACTTTTTAAGCATTTTTTAATCTTTTTTAGATCAGATTTTTACTGGTGATTCTGTACATGCAGTTTGTATGTCTCACCAACCATTTAAAGTGAGGTTGTGGCTCTCTCTATTCAATTAGATAGGGGCACGGTGTTCTTCACCAAAATAGCTGCCAAGTGGCAAGACTTGCCTCAGAGGCCTTTGGTTAGTTTAGCATTAAGACTGTAAGCAGTGACGAAAACGGCTAACTTGGCTCTGTCCAAAGGTTAAGAAAACAACAGCCTTCCAGTAGCTCAAGAGCTCACCAAGTAATATGTTATATGATGTGGCTTCTTAAATAGTTGCCTTGCATTGTGTGTAAAAGACATACTGTAGTGCAGCACATAACAACCCCTAAAACTACATCTTGTTGTTATACTTTATGGTTTATGTAAAGATCAAGGAAAGCAAATAAAACTTGGACAGATCCACGCTTCAAGACGTCATGTGAAGCTAAGCTAACCAACTCCCAGCTACAGCTTCAAATGCTAGAGTAGTATTGATCACCTCATCTAACTCTTTGTGATATATATCGATCTTTTCATCAAATTCTTGACAAGAAAGTTGAAGAACTGTTTTTTAAAGTTAAAGTACATTTCTTTCTCACATGTTGGAATAGTTCACCCTTCTATGTGTGGGATGATTAGGTTGAAGACACAGTTGGATGAAAGGATTTAAACTGAATTGTATGACAGCCAAGCCAGTTCTGAACCTCTACATGATCAAAAAGTACTCATGTCTGGCCAGCACTGTCCATGTTGATAAGCAGGTAGTCAGTATATGCATTTCCATGTTTTCTACGTGAACCTTTTTATACATATGATGAGCTAAACTGAATCCTCATATCTGCCAAAGCTGACAAAAGCCTCTGAGCCACTGTGCTTTCTGGAAATCACATCACCGACACACCACGGTCTCCTCATTTCCCGCGCCTCGAGGGATAGCCTTGTGAAACCAACACAGACTTAATTTTCACCCCTCACAGGGTTCCTGCAGCCCTTCATCTCCTCTGTCCACACATTACATATGTGTGATAGAAGTGTGTGCATACCACAGCTCAGCTCTACATATACCAAAGCAGTGGTGGTTTGAAGAGATGCTGCTATTATGAACATTCGGGTGGTAGGTGTGCAGGGTTGTGTGGTTTGGAGTATTGAGTGTATAAAGAGCCATGTAAATAAATGTCAATTGGAAAGTCAGTCAAACAGTTTGGAGAGAATGCAGCGGCCCCTGCAGATCTGTGGGCTGTGTTAATATTGTCAGCACTGTGGCTGATTGAGGAGAAGAAGAGATGGAGCCCAGCTTGTGGGCAGCCACCCGGATCATATTAGTGGCGGAGTGTACCCAGAATCAATTTCAACATGCTTTTTACTCTCTACAACCACAGCTGCCTGACTGCTTCCATGCGCACAAATAATACGTGCCACGGCAAGCGTGTGGTCAATCATGATCTATGAACCAATCTTAATACTTAATAGAATCATGTTGGGTGATTAATTACATCGATTAATCTCTGTATGTTAATCAATTAATGGTTATACTTCCTTTAGATTGTATTTTTCTGAAAGTACAACCATGATCGTTTCTGTTTGCTGAGTGTGTTCCTTCAGACAATGCAAACAGTGCTGTTAACCAGATCGTGGGACTGTCACAGCTTCTTTGAGATGTGTACTGTTTAAAGTAATGAATAGGTCATTATATCACTGGTTATGAGCTCAGTTGGGGGGGAGGGTGTAATGGATGGCAAATGGGACTACAGAGGCAATAGCTTTACATGTAGCTGCAGTGTGCATTAGCTTGTTTGTCTATTTGCATATTTCAGTGTTTGGGAGGTCTCCTTTACAAAATATACGACTCTGAACAACTGAAGTGCTCCTTGAGCTGGTGCTACATACAAAGACCTTTATCTGTTTGTTGGAACTCCTCTATCATTACTCCTCAAACGGAAGATCTTCCGGCGGGTCTGTTTGAACACCAGGCACATACCACTGCAAAGACAATCTGCAGTCATTTGTTCTAATGTTTCACTGTGAAGTCTATGGTCTCAGATTCAACGCTCAATGAGATGCACTTCGTGATTTACATGTATGCCTTTGTGTGTTGCAGCTGATGTGCCTGTTTGCAGGTGTGCGTGAGTATTCTTGTCAGCAGAGGCTATTTTTCAGTTTCCTCCTCCTGCGGAGATGTGACCATATTTTGGCTCCCTCGCAGCGACAGCTTGTGGGAATGCACATTGTAATAAAGCAATTTCCTGTATGCAAATGTCCTGTTTACACGTCCCTGCTCCAGTCATTGTCACTTGACAGATTGCTTGAATATGAGGAGAGCAGCTATACGATGAAAAATGAGAATAGTAAGACTTCAATAAAAAAAAAATCTATTGTGCCCGCTCTCGGCTCTAGACATCCTTGAAACTGATGTCACAGGGAAGATCTGGAGTTTCACACGACCGCACGCACACAACACATACAAATTACAAAACGATCAAGGCCACTATTCACAACAGCCCCATACCACTTGCTGATGGAGGAAGTAGTGGAGAAGCTCCTCCTTGATATAAGATAGCGAGTGGAGGGATGAGGTATTGGGCAAGTAGCACGGAAACAAAGAGGGGTGTAAGTGAGAATTAGTGAGAAAGAGTGAGAGAGAGAAAAGAGAGGGTCGGCATGACAGAGGAGTATTGAAAGCGTTGAGACAGAATGGTCTCAGGCCTCAGTGTGATGGATTTGCCGCTGCCACAAGATCCACCTGACTGTCTGTCTCTAGCAGTGAGGATGATGGGATGTTCTGAAAGCGCTCGAGCACACCTGCAGAGCCAATTCACAGCCTCTGATTCACTACTGCCACTCTGTACCGGCTAAATGCAAGTCTTTTCACACAACGGGGTTATGCACTCCCTACATGGTGCAATCATACCAATCAGCATTTCCTTCTTTAAAGCACACTTATGAACTACTGTTAAGCCCCGCTGGATAGAACATTTGGATTCACTCCCTGACATGAGTGCCGAGTCTACAATCACAGAACCAGTAATTATGTTATCTTTGAGTTCCTCCATGTGGAACATCTGAAAAAAGAGCCGTTGTTTTCATACGGAATATGGTTAAAGCTTTGAACAAGCATGTGAGTTGAAAGATCGCAGCAGGTGTAGGCGAGCATGGTGTCAGGAAACAAAGCAAACCCTGTCTGCCGCGTTCCAGACATCGAGTGGGAATGTCACTTTATTTAGCCACTTGATCTATAATGGGATTAGCATCCTCTCCAGCCCACACATACACAAAGAGCGCTGATAAAGGTGGCCCTGACCCCAGACGTCAAAGAGCACACGAGCGGCGAGACACCGCGATGAGGAAGAGCACTTGTGGTAGCTTTCTGGAATGACCCCACATTCAATCCAAGGCTGACCTCTAGCTCCCTCATTAGCAACTCATTGCATGGCGGTAAACAATAGTTTTCCTCCTAATAATGCAGCTCTCAAAACTTTCTGATTACGATTCGTGACAAGCTCAGAGCCTATTGTTTGGTTTCCTCTCTGCTCCCAGTCATGGAGATGTGCAGAGCATTTATCCACTGACAGCACTTGTAAATGGCGAGAGTGATAACTGGAGAACAACGGCTCCAGATTCTCATCTCGGAGCACTAATATGATGAGACGGGTGCTGGGTGCATGGGGGGCAGGCGGTATAATTAAGGTCTCTCCCCAGAATGTAATCTTTCAGGGAAGAGGCTGGGCGGGGAGCGGGACAGATGACGGGAGCACAGGGAGAACAAAACACTCTCCATCTGGGAGCAGCGAGATGAAGGCCTGAGAGCCGGTATTCCGTTGGGGAGGTGGGGAGGGAAAAGTGAGGTAAAAGGGAGGTAATGCTAGGCTGCCGAAGCCAGCCAGCCTCTTTCAGCTCCCCAGCTATTAAACTCAATCCTCCGTGGAGCCCCCATCAGAGCTGGTGACTGCTCCTGGCCCCCGAAAAAGATGATGGCATGAAAGGGGGGAGGGAATTGAAAGAGAGACAGAAATGCGAGTGGGAGCGGAAGATAATGGATGTTTGTTTATTTCACATACAGAATTGAGGAGCAGTAGCCAAGGACGATCAGTGGTTGCTATGCATCCCTGAATTTTTTAGTTCTTGCTCTCCCTAGGACTGTTATTACAGTCAATCAAATCTGGCATTAAAGTCTCATCAGAATATCAACAATTATGTAAAATATCAGCCTGCTGGTTCACTGACAAGACGTCTAACTATTCAAATCCTATTAAGGCAATCCATAGAGAACCTGACACTTGTTTTACCAACTGTCTGCATAAATTCTTGCCATTAATCTCCCAAATGGCCACGTGGGTGCATTGAATTTGCTTACATCTAAAAAGGTGTCACCCAAGCCTGACAGGTCCTTTTACTACTGCTTCCAGGAGCAAGATATCTTTTGCTGCAGATGTTTCTGAGGGTAGACAAGGTAGAATGGCTGCCTAGGTCTACACAGGTGGCCATTAGGTAGGTGGTGATATTCTTAGTTAAAGATTTCTAAAAGGAGACCTTGGAAAACCACACATTAATCCATTAGCTAGTTCAACTCAGACAAACAAAGGCCAACAGATGAAACGTCACGATACATAATTTGTTATATGCAGACCAGTTAATTGGAATTAAACACACATACCTTGGAACATGACAGACATTTTCTTCTTGTAGATGGCAAAGTCAGTCTCGAGGAAGACACAGAAAATGACCCGTGTGATCTGCACAGTAAGAAAAAACAGGCGGAAGAGGAATAAGTGTACAGGCTCACTGCAAAAAAAGGAAAAGTATCTCTGGTGAATTACATGACAGGAAAACTAACTGGACACATTTAGATCTGACGACAGTCATCTGTATCAGCAAGAGACAATCACAGCCATTGAGAAATCTAATTAGTTACCCTCACAATCAAGACCACCCAGAGTAAACCCTCAGACAGCTTTTAGAGGATATTACAGCACATTACATCAGAATAAGCATTATTGAGCGGGTGGATTGGTTAGGGCAGAGCAATCTGCCTCAGTATCACACAAAGTGCAGCGACATGATGTTGCAACATTCAAGATGAGCAATAGAGACTGTTTTCAGAAGAATTGGACATTTCAAGAGAAAATGGCAAATAAATTACGTTACTTTCACACAACAACACCTTCAAAGCTAAAGAACTTTCTAATCACTTCGGATGACCTGGCTTTTTGTATTTGTTCCCAATGCTCCCAGAGCCCCTGAACACCACTGTGCACTCCATACTTTTCTCCAAGCCCAGAGGAATCATGTGTGCATTATTAGAAAGTGTTGTTGGCATTATATTGTTGGTACAGATAACCATCATTTAATGTGCTTGCGATATACACAAAGTTGGCTTAGGTTTGTTGTTGATACAACACAGCAATGGCTGCCATAAGATGATGATAAAGGGCTGAAATTTACTGACATCTCATAAACACCTCCCTCCAGTATTACCAAAAGGAACACATTAGAAAGCAGACACTTTGAACAAGTTCACTGGCTCTTAGTCTTGACAAGGACTTTATAATGACAAATTATTTCACATTAGTTAACTTCCAGCATATTTGAGTTATTTTATCTCTGTTCGTTGGCTCAGAAGAAAATCTGACAACCATTTTGTTTTCACCCTAGGGGAAAATAAATCCTGACTACTTGAATGATTTTGGCCCCAACACAGAAGTGGATGATAAAGTTGAAGATCATTATGGTTCTCTGGTACTTTCAGTATCCCAGACATACGACATAAACCGATCAGCCAGAACATTAAAACCACTGACAAGTGAAATGAAAAACAAAGATCATGTCATTACAGTGCAATGTTCTGCTGGGAGGCCTTGGCTCCTGGCATTCATGTGAATGCCACTTGAATCAATGAATCAACCAACCAACCAAACACTGTTGTAGACCAAGTACACCTGCTCATGGCAACAGCACTCCACGATGGCAGCTGTCCCTCATTAGGACAATGCGTCCTGACACACCACCAGTGTTAACGCGTTACAGTAACATAACTACTTTTTCGGGTAAAAAGTAGTGTCACGCGTTACTACTGAAAATATGGTAACAAAAGTTCCTTTTTCGGTTGGGCACAACATTACTTTTCCGAGGGACAGATTAGACAGCGACACTGCCTCAGCTGTTGTGTTGAGTGTTGTGCTTGGAGAAGTTGAAGGAGTGATTTATTGATTTCTCGAGGAAACAGATCGTGAGGGAGTTGCGAGCTCCGGGCGGAGTCCCTGTCTGGAGACGCGGAGGTGCTGGAGCTGTAGCGCACAGTGGCTGGTAGCGTGGTGTGCCAGTAAGCCGGTGAGCACGGAGAGAGTAGCTGGCTGTAGGGGTGCGGAGAGCAGGAGCACCAAGCACCATAATAACCCACAAATATCACAGGACATGACATTGAGGCTGGTACTATAGCATGCAGAGAGAAGACAGTCATCATGGCAAGTGCGGCGGAGCAACCACAACCAACGGTAACTTGTTGTGTTCTTGTCAAGTGCTCTGTTTGTGAAGAGCACAAAAGAAATACCTGTTATGTCCTCCATAGTAGAACTTTATGTAGGCCTATACACATTTAGGAAATGAGATGGGGTTCTGCCCAAAGTCGAGCACCATAAAAGTAATGTAAACCTAACGAGTAATGTAAAAAGTTACTTTCCAAAGAGGGTAACTAAGTAAAGTAAGGGATTACTTTTTTAAGAAGTAACAAGTAACGAGCAAACACTACTTTTTAAAAGTAACTTCCCCAACACTGCACACCACAAAGACGGCTCAAGAATGGTCCGAGGAACATGACAGAGCTGAAGGTCTTGACTTGGCCTCTAAGGTCCCCAGATCCCAATCCAGTCGAGCATCTGTGGGCCGTTTTAGATGAAGCCCATCAGTGGCATCTACATGAATGCCAGGTTCCTACTGTAAAGAGCAGATCTATACTTGGTTTCTAAACACTGACATAACACTATGTGCACATACTGTATACTGTAATAATGTCTCTAAATATGTCAAATGCAGAGCTGTTAAAAGACTGCAGAGAAAGAGGTCACCTCTTTCACCCTTCTCCAGTGCAGTCTCAGATTTGCAGGCATCAGTCACAGACACAGAGATGCATTACGCACCAGGCATCAGATAATCGCATGACTGAATAATGGCAATTTTACACAACAGCCGTAATGGTGGCTATCCACCCCCTATCCTCCACCTTACAGGATAGTGATGTTATGGTGGAATAAAGGGAACTCACCAGCTTTAGCCCCATTCCTGACCCGGCCCAACACAAGGACCAGATTCAAAGAGGCACCCTTCTGGTGCTCATACAGACATATATCTATTAATAGTTTATGATCCGTGCTTAGGAGTAAATGTTAGGCGCTGCATCCAGGATGGTAACATTTTATTTCTCTAGATGTCTTGGGGGAGCTTTGTTCATAAAGTGTAGACTCACTCTCTCAACCCCTCAACCCCGACCGAATATGAAAGAAAGCTTAAAGTCTCCTTTGAAGTCTCGCGCTCGCTGACAAACAGATTGTGTGAAAAGTGATAATGCGCCAAGATAGTGCATACCACTGGGTGGTGGGAGGCCACAGGACAGCAGCTCCCCAGGAATTTCCATTACTCTTTTATGGAGCTCCATTCTAAAACTGACTGCCCACTGTGAAACAGGATGAATCATGAATTCATGCGTTGAAACACACAGAAATGCCAGTGCGTGCACACGGAGACACGCGCAAACACACACACACATGCAAGTAATGTTGATGTATATTTCTCCTATGTGTGTCTAAAAGGAAAGGGGGAAATATTACTCAGAGCTGTCCTAAACCAAACCAAACAAAACAGAAAATCTACAGTAAGTCTCCATGTCAGTGTTTCCCAAACTTTTACAGCCCTGTACCCCTTCAGAAACCAAGCTCCAGCTACGCACCCTCCTTTGAGAGGACACACATAACCCTGCGATGTTTGGCTGAATTTCTGAAAGTCCTAAATCGTTTTTTCCACACACAGTCTGTACTTGTTTTCTGTTTTCATGCTTGTCAGAGCTGAAAACCCACTCTCACATAAGTACATGGTGACAGAGGGCACCAAAGCCTTGATAGCGCGATTGGCCTGTGCAGGGTAGGCTGTGCACAGTCCTGCTATCGAGAAATCTAGCAGAGACTTCTGAATTAATTCAATCTTCATGGATCCACTTGTTGGGACATCAATGAGGCTCTCCTCTTCAGATGCTGGTAAGGCAGCAGGCACAACAGAAAAGGGATATTGAATCTGACTGTCCATCTTGTCTGTTGCAAGTACCTCCACCGTTGTTCAACTAGCTCACTGAGGTGGGTTGTTATGTGGTGTTCGACACTGTCTGTCACACCGAGTAGATTTGCACACAAAAAGTAATGCAACAAAGGAGAGAGCACTGTTGTTCATGCAGTCTAAACTAGAGGTCCAGCTTATCATAGTCTCAATTTTATCTTGTATATTGAAATAGGCTGTGGAGAGAGCTCCAGAGTCCACTCCACAGAAACTCTATGATGCTTATCTTTCAACTCAGAGAAACAACTGTCTGTACATTTGCAGGTAGTAGTTGAGTACTTGGGTAGGGCTGATGTCAACCGTTTATATCAAATATGTGCTGGGTTTGATACAATGACTGACAGAGGAGCCTCACCAGTCCAGCCACAGGTCACAATGTGTTGCTAATCTGATTGGTTGTAGGTCTATCCATTTGCATAGGTCTGTTGGTCCATCCAGGCTCATGAAAATTGGATCAGACTGTCAAACTAGGCACTCCTGATCAAAAGTATTAATTCAAATGTACAGCCTATTTCAGTTGTTCAGAAACACATTTTATTGTACTGTTAATCTGTAATATGAGATCATTTGTGATCAGGCCACAATAGTTTTCCATCATGAAATAGACCAAACATTGCCCCACCGTGCATGTGTTGGTAGGAGCAGTTGGTGTCTTTTTGGATGGGCGATTAACTCTTTTTAAATATATATCCATTTTGTCAGGCAGAGACTGAAATTCTTTGGCAGAGTAAATATTTCGCTGAACACTAAAGGGTAGACATGAGTGTGTTTTCAACAATGCGACAGAGCTATTCAAACTAATTAAGACTGACTGTCTATTTACATGTCAGTTTGAAAATGTAGTTGGACTGCATGACTTTGAAACTGCACCCTTAAGTCCCTTCATACATTCCAGTTTAAAAAAACAGTGATCCGTGTCATGTAGACTCCTCCACCGCTCCCTCTCTGTCAGTCTCTTTGTGTAGTTTCTCTTACGGCATGTCCACATTCTGCAGAAGGCTTGGTAAAGTTCTTTTATACTACAGATCAGAAACACATTGTATGGTCTATGACAGATAGCAGCCAGACCAGGTTGCCAAGTAAAAAACTAGAGATTCCAGTGTGGAACATTGACATTCTGTCTGCATCCGAATGAACACAGTTGGCCATGGTTTCTTAACATTATGAAGAAGAATGAAACACAACAAAGAAGGTGATCTGCGACTTTTCCTTTGTAAAAGTAAATTCCTGCCAGTCTGTGCTTAAAAAATGTGTTCTTTCAAAGTCAACCAGAGGCTGCTTATCTTCCCCATGCACACATACGGTACTGAATAGTCAGAAGAAGAAGAAGAAGAAGAAGAAGAAGAAGAATCTATGAATAGTTGGAGAGCATTTCTTGAATAGTAGCCTGAAGCAAAATCACAAGTGCCAGTTTTTAATCATACACACTTTAAAACACATGGTTTGGGAGCATGTTGATTAATGAAGAAACGCAAAATCACTATCTTTCACACCTATTATATGCAGATATATTTTGGGATGATAAAATATACAAAACAAAAGAAAATACGATACACAAATTGGCACGTATACATCATATTGATGCCACGGGGAAAAACAAACAAACAACGTAGTCTTTTAGCCAATTAAGGTGAAAGTGAGCATGATTTAAATGAGCACTGTGGAGCACAAATATATTACTAAATACTTTATTACACTAGATTTTAGATTTTGGAGAAGAGGCGCAATATTTTGGTCTGAGGCTATGAGGCGTGTGTGTATGTATGTATGTGTGTGTGTGTGTGTGTTGTAGCTTGCACCCCGCAGCCGCCAAGGTTGAAAAAGTTAATGGAAGACTAATTAGAAAGCTGGGATCACGGCATGCTAGTCTGCCTAGTCATTACTCATCCCTGATTGGAGGGCCTTTGCCAAAGGGTGAGCACAATATGATTGCGTCCCCTGGTTGCATATGGCTGGGATGGTCCTCTTGACAGGAATATGTTCTGCACACTAAGGTGCAAGACTGTGTAGTTGGCTTGACCTGTTGCTCTGTGGAGCGGTACTTAGTGAAAAAAAAGCCAAATTTGGGAAAAGCTAAGTATTCGGTGGACTCTGGAAAAACAGTGCATTTCCACAAAATCCATCAAAAACATCAAACATGTAAAAACAGAATTTTCTGACATTCCTTTAATTAAATAAAAATCAAAGTGATTTTTTGAAATATTGCCAATCAATTATTCCATCCGTCACAAGTCCTGGAATAAAAAAGTAGGAACTTGAGAGAAAGTTGAGCAACTCAGCTGAATTTCAACAGAGCTGCAAGGGACATTTTTAAACTTTCCATTGCACCGTGAAGACATTAATTTAAGGTGCAGACATTATTCGTCAACGTCAGCGGTTAAATAATGACTGATGCAGGCTAAAGATCTCATTTCAATTATTTCATTTAAACATTCTGCCGAACACTTTGTTCATCCACCCTAATCAATTCAAAACCAATGCCTCTTGGTTGTAATTGACTTCTGAATATATGATCAGATGAGACTAATTAAAATGATAATGCCAGGGGTGCAACCTATGCCTTTGTAGCTCATTTGCATGGCACATGAAATGTAGAGAAACAAGTGGAGTGGTTAGCTCTGTCAGTCTGTAGCAGATACATGAAGCCTCAGTGTTAATGAGTAGCATGAAACTACATGAACGTGTCCTTTACTCAAATCTCTTGTCTCGTGAAATACTGTATGTGATTTTTAATTGGTGTGTCTGTGGCTCATCATTCTGGTGCAGGGCTCACCAGGTGCCCCAGACTCCTACTGGCTGGCTAACAGATGAGCTGTCATAGCTGGCCACCCATGCCCATAATTACATTGGGGGCACTGCCAGCAGAACCTGACGTGCAGGCACAACGCACGCACTTTTGCTACTTGCATTTCCTTCTTGATTCTGTCACAAACAATAATAGGGACAGGTTGCCCTAGCATGTCTGCTCCAGCTGGAGCCCAAACCCAGGGGAGATCTGTGTCTATGTGTCCCGTGCTGCCTCGTTACCGAGGCACCAGCTCATACACGATCCTGAATGGCTGCGTCCAGATGGACAGCAGCGACAGGAGAGTGATATTTAGTATTAACACTGGCTGAAATTATTCATTCATTTGCTTTATTTGCTTATGGTGAAGGTCGTAGTAAGTAAACACCAGCATGCATTGGACCGGAGGGAACCTGGGCAGCATCATAGTGGCTTGGCACTACATAAGCATCATACGCTCACACATACACATATGCAGTTTGTTTTGTTTATGATTTATTCATCCCTGACATGACATATGAGTGTTGCATGTGTGATCATACACTGATAGTACATGTCATTGTTCCTGAGATTGAATAATTCCAGCAAATTATTCCTGAGCCAGAAATATCTCCCCATAAAACACAGCCTTCGAGCAGCATCATCAAAGCCATAATCAGGCAGTGCTTTGTTGTCAGCAGCGCTGGATTGGATAGAGGGTTCACTTTGAGGCAGGTGGACCATATCCAGGCCTTATTACTGATGTAATTACACACACCTGCGTCCCCCTCACCACTGGTACACAAAGGCTGCAGCTTGGAAAAGCACATAAAACTCAGCTTGGATAATGACAGGCATCTATAGTCAGAGCTGTGTAAACACTCAAACACACACAAACATTCACAAGTCACAGATCACATTGCCATGACGGCACAACCCCTCTGTCTACTATGCTGCTTAAAACCTGACCCGAGACATCCGTCGTGTCCACCAGCTGTAGGGATTAAGCTGGTGGCAGAGCTGACAGCGGCAGCCAGTGACTGGCACTGGCAGCGCGCGTGAAGCTGTGAGCAGCTCCTCCGTTTGACTTTGATTGACCCTGTCTGCCGAGAGAGCTGCAGCTCCACCTGCAGCAAGCTGGTGAATTATCATTTCAAAGAAGTGCCCAGAAAAGGTTATCCCTTTGAACAAAACGCCTCCATCCATACATCAAAGGAGAGGCCTGACATCGTGCTTTGAGGAGGTATGGTTACGACCAAAGCCTGGAAGAAAGTGCTGAGCTCAAACTCTTACTTTCCTGAAGCCGGTCGACATTAGATGCTCACTATATCATGATAAGGGCAATAGGGTAGTCAATGGAGTCAGCTTAATATTGCTAACAGATGACAGATTTTTGTAAATGCTTATGTATACAATTATGCATGAGTGCTCAGAACAGTGTGACTAAATAGAAGTGATAACAGTCTGGTAAGCTGCCTGGTGATTTCATCAGTGTAAAACATCACCATGCTGCTTCTGAGGCCGTATGCAGTGCAGAATATAAAACATTCTGACAGGAAAATGCTGCCTTGCTAGATTGGGAAAAATCCATGAGATAATATATCAGCAATTTGTATGTTAATTCAACAAATGCTGTGTGCGCCTTACATTTTTACACATTAGAGTTGAACAAATAGTTCCTACTGTATTATTCAGGCGTCATTGCTGCATGGCATTGTAGACAAAAAATTGAGTACAGCATGCTTGAGGCATCTAGCATTTTAGCTCACATTTTCAAAAATTGTTCACTCAAAGTGAAAGAGACAGCATTTGACTTTCACAGGCTTTGAGTCGTTCCTGCCAGCTCCCGCTGCCAGCAGCAGAAGCACTGTGCTATCTGATTAAAAAAAGAAAAAAGACAGACAAGGTTTCAGCAGGAAAAAGGCACAATTCATCCATTGTATTTCATTTTATATCATTTTCATATTTAATCTTTCTGAGGGGGGCAGGCTCTATGGATTTTGAAATCTCCACTAAATTTTGCCAACAAGGAGCCCCGAACACAGCAGCCGAATCTATTCTAAAGTGACTGTTTTACCTCTGCAAGGCTGTTCCACCAGAGTCAAGGAAAATGTCAATAACCTCCCACAGGAACAGTAGCTGACATCAACTAAATGTTTGGTAGTACATAAGCAGTGACAGTAAAGAAAATCCTTCCTCACCAACAAGGACTTGTGAGTACCTGAGAGGAGCTCTGAGGGGAATGTCAGTATCACCAGTGCCTCCTGAGATTTGAGGTTCATCATACTACAGCATCTTTCTGGCATGTGACCAATGGTGTGCTAGACTCCACTGACAAATTTGTCAATTAATATGGATGGTCAAATAATTATAATGATGGAATACATGCATTGAGTCATTGGGGAGTGGTGTGAGCGTGAAGGATTGGGCCATTTTCTAATCATAAGGATGAGAGGTAGTGCAGCTGCGGACGAGGTCAGAGGGGAATGATGAAGGAAGGACTAATATGAGGGCTGTATCTATGATCCATGGCTGCAATGGTAATGATTTGACCTCTGGACAGCCCGATGGCCTACAACAACCTCTGCTGATGAGGCAGGGTATGTGTGTGTATGTGAATGTGAAGGGAAGGTTCCTGTGTTAACTTGTTCAAACATACAAGAAATGTATAAGGTCCAAATTAAGTGTTAGGCTTAAAAAAAAAAGAAATATAGCACTGTCCTTCAGGCTCAGAGTCAGATATACTAATGGATGTCTCTGTGAGTATTTTAAAAGCACGTTGAATGCTGAGCTTAATTAACTCATCTTTCAACAGCTCAGTTTATAGATGCCTGTAGAAGGGTGAGGAAAATTCTTGAAAAAGATGACGAATAGCAGAAATAGCAGCAAAGATCCTGTAGACGTTTTTTTTTATTGTCAAATAGAATTAAGCAATCTATCAATCAGCTCATTCCAAGGTAATGGAAACACAATGATTCTTATTTCCAGGTGCTTATACAGTAATAAAAATAGAATTATTCATATTATGTTCCCTTTCTACCAATAGATTCCTCTAAATCCTTCACACTGGAGAACCAGTGTATCCATTGCCATTAATGAAAATGTACGCCTATCCCAGTCTAGCCCAAACTCAATTTAAACGGTTGTTGTACTATTTGGATTTGCGGATCATTTAAAAGGTTACAATCTGATTTTCTTTGCCAAAGAGTCACCTGTGCTTCTGACGTGGATCTGTAAGAGTTTAAACAGGCTGAAAAAACTTTTGTTTTGCCTGAATTTTTCAATGCAAAAATTAGCCTGCAGATGACTTTTAACTGCCCCTAGCTGGTCAGCTGGAAAACACAATGGGTCCACATTATGTAGCCTTGCATGTTGTAAGTTCAAATTTATTAACAATTAAAAAAATGGACACTAAACACATGTTTTTTCCAGGAAAAATCCAGGCACCTGGCAAAAAGTGTATGACCTGAAATTGCCTCTGCTCTTCAGGAGAATTAAACTCAATATCGTTCTTTCTTTCCTTTTTCCATTTACACATATAAAATAGACAAAAAACAAGTGCTTAGGTGGAAAGAAAATCTATTCAAAGAGCAAAATTCATAAAAACACTTTAAAGATTTAAAGAAAATTATAAAAAATATGTATTTACAGTTTTGAAATCATATTGGCTAACTGATGCGTCAATGTGGCTTAACATTTATAGTTTCTAATGACGTCATGAGTATTCACTTAAACTGAGGTATTAGCCTAATTGCTCAGCATTTTGTTTAAAGATAAGAGAACCTGCTACATTATCAATCACATCCAGTACCTGAGCTATACTGAAATCTGCTCGTACTAGCGGTGTGCATGTGTGTCCTTCATGTACTTACCGGTAGATCGCAAATTAAAGCAATATGAAGAATCCCCTCATCGAGACATTGCACCACTTTGCTACAGTTTGTGAAAAACTTCACAGGGCACATAAACTGTCAGGACACAAAGTACAATTTCATACTGAATTCTACAAACTTTAATGTGTGTCTCCAAAATAAATTATAATCATAGAAAAGGTGTAATATGAAGCTCTGAAGTTTTTTGCTTGCTAGGATCAATCTTTTTCTGCACAAGTTCATCCCTCCTGTTGAGCTCCTTTAAAGCAACGGCTGGCCTTTGAGGCCTTTGCTGTGCACCCGATTCCCATATTGACCACCAATAGGCAGTATTACATGTCAAATTGAAGGATTGGTGCTTTGTGCGGATGTGTCAGGCTCTGTGTCTGCTCATCTGCTCTCCAGGATCACGCAGAGGTTATCCTGCTTGGTTGTCAAGTCCACTAATATTTTCATTTTTCCTGTTTCTATTTAGTCAATACCTGCTCAGGTCTCTGCGAGGAGGCCAATAAGAGCCAACTCAGCCCTCGCTGACAGAGGCTGGTGTGTGCAGCCAGGTATAGACATCCTCTAAGCTGAAGCCGTTACGCCTGGCTCGTGTTGATGAAGTCATTACACAATGTGTGTTTCTCGACAGATTGAAACGGTTTTCACACAACAAGGGCAAACCCCTTTAGGTCCAGCAGGAGAGACTGTATAGGGAAAACACTTCCAGACAAATGAAATCCATTGATGTGCACTAAAGAAAATAAAACAATACAAATGTCTCTTTTCTTCTTCTCAGATAAATCATTTTTGAGTCTTCCCCTCGAGTGTATGCAGGATTTGGAGGAGTCAATGTGTGTCTCTGTGTGCTCCTCTGGCACGTCGGGCTTCTCCTTTTCAGCTGCATGTTTGCCCTGTCTGAGCCTGACTGGTTCTGAGGGGGTTTCCTGGGAGGAAATATGTGGTGTGATCCAGCCAGGTCCTCTCCAGTTCGAGTATTGCACGAAAAGCTGCCAGACGAATGGGAATCCAATCACAGCTCCCTATGGATAAAATTGCCTGGACTGCATACAAGCCAGGATCCGGAGAGGCATGGAGGGGGCACCGGTGGCTTGTAATTTATCTACAAAAGATGTTTCTTCCTCAAAAAATGCATGTGCTGAAGTTTCGTCTTGTGAATTCTTATTAACAATGCTCACCTGCCTTGTAACCCAGCCAGTACTTGAACATGATAATGCAGATGAGTGGCAGAGTGTGTGGGCTGTAGTATTCCTTGCTACACGGAAATGATAATAACTTTGCCTGTTCTCTAAAGGTTTAACCCACATGTGGTGTTTTTTTTTAAACTTTTTTTTATTTTCCTGTGGAGGTTAATGCCAGAAGGTCAGGAGGAACACTCATTAGAAAGTACTCCGCTTCGAATACACTTTCTGCCAGTGGAAGCTATTACCTCTTTGTTACATTTACAACGGGGACCCTGCAAGACGCCAACACAATGTTCGTGCAGAGATATTAATGTTTTTTTCCTTTTCTTCTTGCTCATCCACTGTCTGCATTAGAGCTGGCACCAAACCCTCGTAGAAAAGGTTCATTAAAGCCCCCTTTTTTTGCTTTCAAATCCAAACAGCGACACAATGAGCTGAGGAGTGCTCATTATCTCAAGTTTAGCGATGGCCTTATTTTTTTTCTGTCTGCCATTTGCCACCCATATAGAGAGAGAAGCACACACAAAATCTAAACCCTCTCATTATATTCCTAAAACCACCCTGTTATGAGAGGAACAGTTACTGCAGGGTTTAAGTGTCTTTCGGTGTCTCACAAGGCAATAAAATGGATAAAGAAATATCAACAAAATTAAAGAAAAGTATAAGTGGATGCGTGTTACAATGAGAAGGTGATCCTTTTCACATTAAAATGCCACGATAGCCTCTGTGAGGTTCATGGCAGATTTACACACTGCTGAATAGGATGCAGGATGAGCGTAATAGCAGGAAATAAAAAACAGAAAAAACGATCCTGAGAGCGATACCATATGGCTGTGTGGGCGACATCAAACGGGAAAAGCGGGCCTCAAAGCAGAGGTGCTGTTTGACATAACTTACAAAGTGGAATGAAGATCTGATCTGGACTCTGTCAGACGAGTAAAACAAATTTACAGCCTCTCGTACATGTGAGTCGTAGAGAGTGTCGGGGCTATTCATTCACAGTGACAGGACGGCAGAAGGTAAAATGCTTTTTTGAGGGGCCACTGGACAAGGATTACCATGGAAGTAGGGAAATCAGTTAAAACATTACAGGCCACGTAAATCATTAATAAAAGTGAGACAACATAGCAGTATGTTTGCTCGAGAATCTTTCATGTTATAATGTGAAGGCAGAAAGAACAATGACAGAAGCCGAAATACGGACAGGCACTGATGTCGATGTTGTAACCGGGTTGTAAGTGAAACACAGTTCTCACAGAGAGTACCCAAATCAGAGCCTCTGAATGCAGTGATTAAGATAAACTTGTCTGGTTCTGATTTCCTCTCTGTTGCTGTAACTGGCAGCAGCAGGCTGATAGGAGGTGCCTGAAGGTGTTTGCTGTTGAGATGGGAGACTGATTAGACATTGTACATGGAAGTGGCTCATGAGGTTTGTAGCCGGTTAATCAACTAAAGGAGAGTTAAACCACGGAGATTTGTGTAAATGAGTGTCACCCACTGTAGTCTGTACTCGTCTTTGATGGCGAACAGCTGTGTAACAGAAGATCTAGTCACTCAAAGGCCCAGATACGGGCCGTTATATTGTCATGACACAATGGTTACCTTTACAGCGGGACTCAACACGCACATCTCACATCTGGATATCTGGAGTCCATGAAATAAAGAGTCCAGTATACACACGCAATCTGATATACCCTTTCATAGATTGCTCGGGGCAGATTCTCTCCGATACTATACATTTCTTATGTCATTTTTGCTTTGTGCATCCAACAGGATCTTTCTGTGACAAACCTGCTGTCCACATTACCTGACTCCTGCTTGATTTACACGCGAAAGCTTAATAGTGTTTACATATGTGCTATTAAATGTCATTTTAAGATTCTTGTCAGGTTAATGTTAATGTTGCATGTCTGCCACGCTGCACCTCAGGATAAAGCTGCATGCTACCACCCCACAGGCCACTCAAAAGAAACAAGGAGGGATCCCTTTAAGGACCTTAGAGCGCACCGATGCTCGAGACACGATTCAGTCTGGCTGATCAGAGAGCTCATAAGACTTGAGCGTTACTAAAATAGACAGCACTGTGCTTTTCAAACAGCAACACACGACGAAAAAAAAAGAAGCATTCAAAAGATCCCCTGAGTAACAATAAAATTGCCAAAGTGGGTCTAATTAGCATGATTAGTGGAAGAAAGCACTGTTCTCAACTCTTGAATATGAATCAAACCGTGTCACTTGTTGGCAGATCAGATAAAATCATCTACATGAACTATAGCGTGGTGAGGTGCTTTTATTGGAATGCAGCGACCAAATTAGCACAGCGTGCTGAGGTAGTCTGTGTCACGCATGATGAACGGTCACGGCGCACAGCTCCAAAGACTTTTTCCAGCTTCCGAACTCTCCACCAGCTTTCTACAACCACCCCAAGGAAGCCTCCAATCAATACAGTATCTGTTTCGCTCTGGCTGTCGCTTAGAAAATCAATGACCTCCCCGTTTCCAGCACTGTTTTCCGCACTGTCTCCTGTAAGCTTCCTTAAACCTGACTGGAACCGAAGCAAGTGCTGGTTATCTCCCAGCCTTGTACCTCTGTGACTATCCACAAGGGATGGCTGACACTTTGTTAATGCGACAACCGTGTAACACTGGGGACAGAGTGCTTCTGTAATTAATAATGCTAATCCAACATCGCTTTATATATGCACTTAGAAAAAGACAAACAAGGATAAGTAGGAGAAGAAAACACACTGCAGAAAGGCGATGATGAACGAGCAGGCCCACTAAGTGACTAATACCAGGGGATAAGAGAGAGTATTTCCCCCCTGTTGTTAATACTTTAATAAACAAGGACATCCACTATTTTGAAAGTAATATATCCAGTCTAGGTATTAATTAATGTTCCTGATAAATTCGGACCGTTAAAGATGTGTCGAGGGACTAATTAGATCAGTGGAAGAGGAGTCGCTAAGCATGCAGTCATATCACATGGGACTGTGGAGTAAAGAGGGAGAGCACCCACTTTGTCATGTGGCGGGGACCCAGCCGGCTCAGTCTTAAGGAAATCCTCCCTGCTCCATCAACGGGGAACCACAGGCTAATATAATACCTTGAGATCCACAAGTAATGACCGATGGATAGATCAGTGGCACAATAATGAAATGTGATTCGTCATTAGGTGGCAAATGGGCACTTAAAACAGTGTCTGAGCTGTAAAGGAGAGTAGTGATGGGGCCTTAAAGGGAGAAGCAAAACATTGAGGTGGTGGTGTGTTGGGACAGATCAGCTCCCAGTAAGGCTGTCTCAACCACACCTCTAACCAGGTCCAGGTAGACACCCTCTCTCTCTCCCTGCTGCCAGATCTTCAGAAGTGGGTCAACACAGAATCAGAGAGGGAAAAAACTCTCAAGTAGATACAGAATCTAATGCAATCGACGACCAACATGGAGGAGTAAAGCCCACACTGACCTTGTGACCTCTGGAAGCGCACTCCTATATTGCTATTCTGCATGCCTATGCTCTGACCTTTTCAAATCCCTCTTTAAAGGTTGCGTGTTCCCGTGTCTGTGGGGTACGCGGGCTCTGCAGGAGCAGCCGGCTGAGTGAACGCACCCAGGCTCTCCACGGAGTGACCTACAAAGCCATTGTATTGAAAGAACCGTATTTATCACCGCTCTCCACACCAATCTGCTCTACCTGCTGCACGGAGAACATAACCCTTCCTCAAACTCAAGTGCTCCTCCACTCAGTGCTTTGAAAAGCCTTTTAGGCACGACTGGCTATTGGGATCTCTGAGAGGGAAGCCTATCGCTTGGCTGCTTTGAGAGGTGAAAATGGTATTCAGGAGCCACTGAAAGTTTAATCAGTCTGTGATATGTCTATGCTGGGCAGTTTGAAACAGCGATAAGTGCAAGCCAAGACTGATCACTGATTGCAATGGAGCCGTGCCAGTCTTTTTTGTAAAAATCTGCATTTGGATCATTTCTCTCTTAAATTCATAAATGTCTCTACATCTAGTACACATTTTTATGACAGACTGGTTGCTTTCAGACTTAACCAAATGGTGCAATCAGAATGGCAATACTGATGGAGCTCTCTGGTAGTAAGGTTGCTTGTGCCCCAAGAAGGCCTGAGAATGAAGGGTTGACCCGATGGTCAGGAACATGACCTTTCAATCTGTACTTTTCTCATCTTTTCGGATAACGACCGGCAGCTGTCAGGATGGCAGATGATGAGAGTCTTTGGATTGAAATGCACTCTACAGAAGGTTGTAGAGCACCGGGGCAACAGTGAATTGTTAACCACACAGGCTAGAATGATCTATTCTGACACGTGTTGTAATCATCTCTATTGCCAGCCCCCGGCGTGGCATCCTGGTGTGCTGTGAACAAACACGGTTTTCTGCCAATTCTGGATTCAATGCAACAGAGCCTCAGTGTCCATGCTCTACATAACCTGCTTCAAAATGAGTAGCATAATCATATAACTAAATTAAACAGTTAAGATTGAAAATATTAGCTGTCTTTTAAGATACAGTTGACCAAATATCATCTGAGGCAACTCTTGATTTAGCAACAAAACAAACCAATTAGATGGAAACACTCTGTGACCAACAGTAAAAAGCCCAAGGCAAACAGAGCCACAAGTTCCCCGTAATTCCTGCAATAATCTAATTAAGATACTTACTGGAACCATGGCAAGCTAATTAGAGGGCTACGACACATTTGTACTCTAAACACTTGAGCGCTTTATCTCGCTGGTAAAATGGAATTATTTCCACAACTGCATCCCAAGTCTGATATCCTTTCTCCCCTGGAATGGTTTTGTTTTGTCCCTATCTCATCTGCTCATCTCCACTCCAATCTTATTGTTAATTCTTCCAAGGCAGATGCCCAATTCAATTCCATTTTAATGATTAAAAATAGAGGTTTCTAGAAAACATAAGTAGGTTAAATAAACAGTGCAAGTCAGGCGGGCATAAAATCATGGCAACATGGCTCTGTATCAGATATTTATAGCTCAGAGTAACACTGGTGTGCTGCGATACGGCTCTCTCCACAGGGATGTAGCTGTGGCTCTGTTCTGACATACAGAGTATCGGTGTCTTACTGTCTGTGCGACCCAAACATACAGCCACATGTTGACGGTGGTACGGACACAGCGGTAACATGCTGTCCTGTGACCAAATCTTTAATTCATGCGCTGCGTCTAAGCCGGGTCCTCGGTTTGTTTTGGCCGACGGCTGGCTGTCTGATGGAGGGTGCAGGGTGGGGGTGTTGATATGGAGGTGTGAGATGGTTGGGTGGGGTTAGGTGCATTTACAAATCGAGGCAGGATGTGAGAATTTCAAATAGAGATTTCCCATTCCTGCTTTGCGGTGCCCGCAGGTCAGAGGGGTCAACAGCCAGCTTGGCTGTCACAGCCCATGCTGTGAGCACAGGAAGAGAGTGGGTCAGTCTTTTATCACCAAGCCATACTGAAAAGCAGCTGAGAAAAGATCACAGCAGCATGGGGGAACGCAGACCCAAGAGGTATATCTCTCCTGCTTTCACTTCCTCAGATAAGAGCCTGACAGCACTTTCATTTCTTCCACTTGCTTATTTCTTATGATTGAGCTTTAATGGGTTTTGTGGATAACATCCCTTTGTTTTTCACTGAATTTTTTTCTAATTAAGATTTGGTCTGACATGAAGTCCTCTTATATTTGTAGCACCAGTCTGCTGCAAAATGAAACTGAGCTTTTTATGAGCTGGAGGGTAACCATCAGGAAGGAATTTAGTTTCTTGTTGATCTTTAAAAGTACAAACACAACGTCTCATTTCTTCCTCAGTGCTGCTCAGCAGAGATTCAAAAATCCTTGTTATTCCTTTCGAATATTCACTTTGAAGAAGTAACACACCACTGAAACATACAATGTTAACAAAGCAGATGAGGTGGTATTTGTAAAACCAATATGAAAAGGATAAAAGTAACCTCTGACATGTTATTTACAGAAGGCGCAGTGAGGGGCTGCAATCTGAACATGGAGGCAGAATGATTAACATGAGAACGCTTTAGTGCTGAGGCCGTATACACCTCAAATGATAACACAGATTTACATTTTGCACTTATTGAAATTCATCTTTCCTTGGCTGCATGCTA
Organism: Spondyliosoma cantharus; assembly: GCA_900302685.1. NCBI lineage: Eukaryota > Metazoa > Chordata > Actinopteri > Spariformes > Sparidae > Spondyliosoma > Spondyliosoma cantharus. Next base: position 24,084 of record OMLP01039566.1, on the reverse strand, counting down.
TAATTGACACAGTTTAGTAATCTGTAGCAACTGTATGAATATAAATGAATGAAGATACTCTAGATATACTATATTTCAAATCAGCAGGCACATCTCTCTTTCGGCACGCCCCAATTAAACTTGACATTCTGTATGAGGCAGTGTTGAGCAGTCGGTGGTGTGTGTTTATGAATATGTATTCCTTTTTACGGTGTCAATTAAGCTTCGGATAAATGTCCATGATGTGCTTTTCACAAGCTTAAGTGTAGTCAACAAATTCTAATTAGCTGGTGTATATGAGAGGCCAAGATTAAGTGTAAAGAGCTGTGGAAGTCCCATCGGCACATATGTGTGCCTGTGTGCCTTTTCAAGAAATAATAAATCGTCTCACATGTTTTACACTTCAGAGTTGTTCAGCCTCTGTGCTTAGTGGATTTGCTCACCAAGATTCCCAAGAAAAAAAAACACACACATCTGTAATACATTTCCAAAGCCGATGGCTGATGTGCTTTGGACAGTGTCATTAAAAATTCCCAGGTTATGGCCTGCTATAAAAATGCCCAGCTATCCAGGTGTCAGGAGACACTGACTGGACTTCCAGAGGCTTTGGCAGGGAAAAGAGGATTTGGAAGTTTCTTGAAAAGACAAGAAAACGTGCATGAAAACCTCCTCACCTAAAACTGCAGGAAAGCTTCCAGAATGAGGGATTAGGGTTCAACATCCATCTGTGTGACGGACAGACGAGTACTTAGCAGACAATTATAATCCGTTAAAAGCTAATAAAAGCACCATCGTGCTGTTTCAGTACGAGGGGAGCCAGGCTGGGGCTGATGCTGGCTCTTTCCCTCTGATTGGCTGTCTGCTGGTGCGAGGTAGACATCCTATCTCTTGCCCCAGTCCCCACAAACATCCTCAGGCTTAGAAAGTCAGGGGTCAGACCTGAGAGCACATCAATCAAACATCCACTGTGAACCCCGTATGGGTTAATTTGGTAACTAATTTATCTGAGGGAGCCTCGTATCTGATTCATGTCAGTTTATTTGCTTCATGGATTTAACACAGGTCTTTATTGCTCTGTTGAGGAGAGGGCAACTCCCACGTGCCCGCTTCAACGACTCGCTGCAGTTGGCATGAGATCAAAATGGAACTACTTTTTGATGTTTCTCTACGGTCTGAGTGGAAAATTACTAATAGGCTGAACATCCCTCAATATGGAGAAAAATAAAAAATGAACAACTCTGCCAGACTAAATTTGGGTATATGCTTCAGCAGGACAACCTGAGGTGTCATAACTTTGATCTGCTCGGACTCAAGTACATTAGGGAACTCATTAGTTCGACAGTCTTTCAGAACCAAAACTTCGGCATCCCTGTTAACCAGTGAGGAAAACATCTGCGTGGTATCCATCCCTCCAACACTACGGCATGGCCTGAACCTAAACCTAACGAACCAGGTTGCTTGGTATTCATGACACTCTAATCACACGTGGTTGTGACTTCTGATGTTAGGATTTGATTTATTGACTGAAGTGGTGTGTTTTGTAATATTTAGTGTAGAGCAACTCCTCATCTGAAATTAATATTTGGTCCACACGATGTAGTTTTTATGGGTAACATTTGCGTAAAATGTGTCAACGTTTACTACATATCTGCATCTGTGATGAAGGAAGGAGGAAGTTTATCCACTCAAGATTTTAAAAAAGTTACTTCTGACCAACTCATACTTCAACTACAACTCCATATGTGAAAAGATTAGTATAAAATAGCTAGCTGCTCCAGAGGTAGCCGCATGTAATCTGAAAAATTGTCTCCAGTGGTGGTGCTCAGTGGCTAAGTTGCATTGTGGGAAATGTATGTGCCTGGTTTTGGAACGCCACTGATCTAGCATTGCATTCTTTTTTGCATTCTGCAGCCGTGCAATGCATCCTGGTAGCGCTGCATTGTATTTTGAGATACTTAGCATAGAGTTGAGGTTTAGGTTACTTTATGCAACTTCTCAACTCACAGCCCGACTGGAAAAACCAACAGGTGTCGAGTTAAAATCAAGACAGATTCAGCGACTTCACAGCTTATTTCTCAGCTAAAATGTCTTCGGAAACACATTTCAGTAAACTCTTAGCAATATAAGAATAGGTTTCCAAACAAGCAGCCATGTTAGTCTGGTTTGGAATCCCAGAGCAGACAGCTCATAAGTGACGTCCATCCAATCAAGAGTGTTTGCGATGGTGTAGCCTGTCTTGGTCAAGACCTGTAAACACATTTTAATATATACAAATTTGGTGGAGTTCCCCTTTAACATCGTCCGATTCGCCCCACCCACTTCCGGTTTGACCCTTGCGCATTCCGAGTACAGATTCAACAAATAATTTACTGGTTGAACAGATAAAGATAGAGATACCATATTTTCCAGACTATAAGTCGCACTTTTTTCATAGTTTGGCTGGTCCTGCGACTTATAGTTAGGTGTGACTTATATATCAAAATATATATAAGGAGTAAACGTTACAAAGAATAAATGGAGCGCCTGTCAGTCCGCACGGAGGGAATAGCACCGTCCGTATTAAACTTGCGTCTGGAGGCCCCATGCACACAGTGGGGGCGACGCAGGAGACCAAGACAGCAGAGGTCTAGGAGCTCCTGCGCTGCACACCTGAAGACCACGCCAGCAACGGCGAAGCGGCGACCATCCAACATCGCCGCGACAAAGGAGCCAGGAGGTGAATATCCCCGAGGTTGTGGTGGAGGGAGGACCAACGGAGCAATGATGGACAGCCCACAGAGTATTGAGTACGTCGGTTTGAAAGTTAGCGTCGCTAAGAGCTGATCGGACAGCTACTAAACCTGTTGTTCTGTGTGCTATTGTGTAGTTGAATAACTTGCCTTTCCAGATTAAATGTCTGTTCTTGGTCTTGGATTTTGTGAAATAAATTTCTAAATAAATGCGACTTATAGTCAGGTGCGACTTATATATGCTTTTTCCTCTTCATGACGCATTTTTTGACTGATGCGACTTATACTCGGAAAATACTGTAGTTCCATCCATT
>OMLP01039566.1:0-21042 GCA_900302685.1 Spondyliosoma cantharus | reverse complement strand
CGCACTTTTTTCATAGTTTGGCTGGTCCTGCGACTTATAGTTAGGTGTGACTTATATATCAAAATATATATAAGGAGTAAACGTTACAAGGAATAAATGGAGCGCCTGTCAGTCCGCACGGATGGAATAGCACCGTCCTTATCAAACTTGCGTCTGGAGGCCCCGTGCACACAGTGGGGGATGCAGGAGACCAAGACAGCAAAAGTCCAGGAACTCCTGCGCAGAACACCTGAAGACCCCGCCAGCCATGGTGGAGCGGCGACCATTCAACATCGCCGTGAGCCGGGGGAGACCACAGCAGCAGAGGAGAGCGACAAAGGAGCCAGGAGGTGAATAACCCTGAGGTTGTGGTGGAGGGAGGACCAACGGAGCAATGATGAACAGCCCACAGAGTATTGAGTAAGTCGGTTTGAAAGTTAGCGTTGCTAACGGCTGATCGGCGGGGCTAACAGCTGCTAGCAACGGCGGGGCTAACAGCTGTTACATTAACATACTGGACACCTACTAAGCCTGTTGTTCTGTGTGCTATTGTGTAGTTGAATAACTTGCCTTTCCAGATTAAATCCCTGTTCTTGGTGTTGGATTTTGTTAAATACATTTCTAAATAAATGCGACTTATAGTCAGGTGCGACTTATATATGTTTTTTTGTCTTCATGAGGCATTTTTTGACTGATGCGACTTATACTCCGGAGCGACTTATAGTCCGGAAAATACGGTAACGACAAACTTGCTCAACCCTAGTAACATTCTGATCTTTTTAACAGTTAAAGTGAGCAGCTATCTGTCTGTATTGTTCAGGTAACAGCAAAAAATACAGTATTTACTGGTCATGTTTATTTATGCGCTGTTGCTCCAGAGCTTTTTGCACATACATATTGAAGATGCACTGGGAACAAAACTACAAAACACCTCCACAACCATGAATAACATTGAGCAGTAAACGGAAATGAGACATCTTATCGCCATTCTCCAGCGAGGGGAGGTAGGGAGAGGGTTAGAATGAGTCAAAGGTTCAAGATGCATTTAGAGAGTGCCAAATGCAAGTTTGTTTTATTATCAGTTTTTCGTCCAAAGCTATATAAACCTATCACAAATGTTAGGCCTTTATCTGGACTGTTTGGATATACATGTGAGCCCAGAGGATGAAAATATTTATTCTCTTGCTGGCGATGGATAATAGGTTGTACTCTTGAGCCAATGGGCTTTGAGGAGGAGGACAAAGACAGAGATTGGAGATGAATCAGTACTGATGATAACATAAGCTGGATGCAGTGAGTCAGCCTGGGCCTGGGCTTTGTGACCTGTCACACTCAGACATAAACCAGTGACTCCAAAGATTAAGGAGAGATTCTGGCTGTGCCGCTGTTCTGTTGGCCTGTAACTGAAATGTTTTAGCTGTCCTTTAGATCCCTCCTATACGCTACGAATCACAAACCAGTTCCTTGAGAGATTGCCCGCGAGCGCAGTCCTTAGAAGTGGATTGTGGGGGAAACCTGATGTAAATATGTGCAGCTGGCAGCTCATGTGGTTTTGTTCATTCAGCTCCACTTGCAAGTAAAAGGTACAGTATGGATTTCTATGAAAATAACTTTGCCTTACAGTTTTTCTTTTTTTAAACACGTTAACCTCTTGAAAAGTGCATTCACCATATGAAAAACATTTAAATAAGTGCTCTCTATATGAACTCACTGAAGTGCTCTTTGACAAAATGAAGTGGCTGAAATGGTGCAGGGTGTCACCGCGTAAGACTTGAATAATTGCAACCTACGTATGGGTCGGGTCGCGCTATATCTGACATCAGACTACTTAAAAACTCTGACTGACACTCTTGACATCACAGAATCTGCCAACATTACAAATACTGTAGTGTGCAAAATAAGTCTGATACAACAGAGAAGAATAACTGCCGAATCCACGATCTCTCCAGGTTAAAGCAACTGTGCCAATTTGAAAATAACAAATACAGACATGGAGCCTACAGGGACCCCAAAGCTTTTACTGCAAACTGTAACAGCAATAGCAGGGAAATCACACAGTTGATAGATACTTCCAAATAAGATATGAGACATGGGTTCTCTTGTGTGTTAACTCATAACCTTTCAATTATATATCCTGATAACATTTCGACTTTTATTGTTGGATGTGATGTTGATAAATGTCACATAAACTGCAAAGAACGTAATGCAGCCGCTCGGGCTTTGCTGCAAGAGCAGAACATCCTGTCAACAAGATGAGATGGTGCCAGAGCACGAGTTAACTCAAGTACTGCTACATGCATTTTTACAATCCAACAGTTTAAATCCATATATTTTTAATGACCACATCACTGTTCCTCTGAAAATAAATTATGCATAGGGCAAATGCTATCTGGTTCGCACTACTTTGACTCTTTCCAGGCCCATTTTTCCACCCGATTCCAGTCTGGGATAGTCTGTGCAGTGATGAATTCTAATGAATAAGACACACTTACAGCCAGGCTATTCCATCCACTTTATGCTTTAGAAATTACATTAACCTTTTTAGACACAATTTTCAGAGGATTTTGAAGGCGGCTAAGTATTGCATCACTAATTGACTGCTTAGTAGAGGAAATGTGGTGGAAAATGACAAGATTATTAGATACAGAGTGAGAATGTAATGGAGTGCCAAAGAAAAGAGCTCGCTGATAACACCTTCAAAAATGCCAAAAAAACAACAAAAAACACTGTAGCAGGAACGCTGCACTTGAGAAGTCTTCTGAACCGAGGGGGGAAAAAAACAAACATATGCTCACACACATTCAGACAAGGGCAAAGTCATAAATGCACACCCACACGAGGTAAGTCACGTTTTGCATGAAAATGTGAACAAAGATGACTATCTCGCTTGTTCGGCTACATCCACACTCACGCAGGCCGTTAACGTTGCCCCTACCATAAACATGTTAAATTCAATAAAAGCTTGATACTATTTTAATAAGAGGAAAGGCTTGCGGCTTAAATAACTTTGTTTTTCTTCCACAGAGCTCCCCATATCACATTTCTCAATTTCAGGCTTTTTTGTAATATCCCCCCCCCCTCCCCTGCAGGAACACTTGTATGTTTCAGTCAGTGTTCAGTAGGCTGCACGGGTTCACTCCTCTAACTCTTACCACATGTGCACCGACTGGGGTCGTACTGCACGCCACAGAAAAGCCTCGGAAAAAACACAGCCACGCTTATCTCCCCATTCAATTCTCCCAATTATTACTAAATAAAAGATCAATTCAAAAAGTATTACTGACATGCCATATGACAGGCTTGACACAACACACTCTCATGACTTTAAAGAAAAATCTAAATCAATTTAGATGAAGCATTGCTAAGGATTGGGTCGGGGGGGAAAAGAAGTGACTGATACACAGAGGGCATAAGAAAGTGTGGCAGCAGATGATGAAGAGGAGATGTTTTTCATCTTCTGTCACAAAGGAATATGAAAGTCTTCTGTGCCGTCAGACAGAAATATCTAAACGCTGCATATGAATTCTTTATGAGGAAATTAATTGTTTTTGTCTATGGGATCTGGGTGTGACAGACAGCCACACATTTATTTTGATACTGAACTATTATTATTTACTATAAATCATCATTTGGATGTGGTCCTGTCCCGATTTATTTATTCTTCATTCTCATTAAATTCAGCCTCATTTCCTCTGATAGAATTTTACTGAAGCTACCCAAATGTTACATAATAAAACAACGAGGAATGAGTGTAATTACAACTGCTCACAGTTCCAGCCTTAATGTTTTACATGGTACACTGCACAGAAACACAATGCTTATTACACAGTACAAACAGCGCTGCAGTGTAGTGTAGATTGGCTTGAACGTAGAAAGATGCAGTAATTCTGAAATGGGCCATGAAATACACAGGACTGTAGATTATTGCTGGTCACAGAGAGGAGCTAATCAGCTTGGCCAAATGAATTACGAGGAGAGACGAGGAGAGAACTCGCTCTCGCTCTCCGCCATTATCCGGCGACGTGCAGAGAGGCTACCTGGTGTGAACATGCAGACTTCATGCCTGTGCAGTGGGCAGTGCCCCACGCTGGGCATCCCGCGCGCATCAGATAATTGGTAGAGCACCGCCATGTGAAGCACTGTGCCAAGGGGATGGCATGCAGAGAAAAACACACAACTTCAGCAGATGGTTTGTCTGATGAACAAACAGCATGCGCACAGAGACTGGGAGAGGCAGGAAGAATCGAGAGCATCCTGAAAATGTACGAGTACAGCAGCAGAGTCAGAGAGAGGAAGAGCAAACGTGTGTTTGTGTGTGTGTCTACACACACCTTGACTGACATACAATAAGACAACAGTGGAGAGATCTAACGCTGACTGACAGCAGATTCGTTCATTATCACACAACATTGGTTTCCATCAGTATCTCCAAACAATCCCAGGTGTCAGAAAATCAAAAGGCAGTTGAGCAGCAATGCAGGGGGGAGAAAATCAAATATGTCACAGTAATAACAAAACACCATATATTGGGCTTTTGATGACACAATAAACAAGCACACTGAGGAAAAGAATGAGTAGACACTGCGACAACAGCAAAAAGGATATCATTACAGCCCTTCAGTTGCTTTATTTCACAGTATGGGTCAGAAGAAACAAGCTAACAGGGCTGAATCAATGTGACAGGGTTAATGACTGTTTCTTCTCTTCTAAACTCCGGCTGTGGAGCAGCTGGGCCTCAGGGGCCCCAGGTGACAGTTAGACTTTTTGTCATATCCGCCCAGTCACACTCCATTTCTCCACTTCACTTCACCACCATGATGCCATGACGCTTCCTCCCCTGACACTGGCGCTCAACCACATCCTCACCTGCGGGCCTCGCAGGACCTCAGTGCGCTCAGCTCACAAAACAGGTTGATTATTTACACCCACATTATGCTGTTGATGGAGAGACATCGGGCTCAGGTAAAGAAAAGCACTCGCAATTTTTTGGTTTGTTTAATCCTAATTACGTGCCAGATGGGCGATGCTTGACACACAGCATGACACAAAACAAAAAGCTGAGAGAAACTTTTGACTCATAATTGATGGGTTTGAAAGGATAATTTAAAATGCTTTTTTTTTGTGACAGACAGATTATCTGTCACTGCTTGTATCCACGTGCTGCTGTGGAGAGGTAGTCCATGCAGGTTGAATTAAATGAACACTGTATTATTTGACCATAGTAAGTAAACGATAAGGCAGTTCAACACGACATATAGCACAAAAACATACAAATGGTAACACATTTAACTACAACTATTATTAATTAAATGATACATTTATAGTTGCATAATTTTAGTTAATAGATTTGCAAATGTTAGTGATGGTTTTTATCAAGTGTTACCATACAGATTCATCCAGATTAGCCAGATTAGTTCAATTATTTTTGTCTGTTCACAAATGTACGTTTTAATCACATATATTCATTTGGTTGTACATTGGACTTTTTATCGTCTTCATAATGCAGACCCCATATTTTACTGAACATCTTAAATTATGACAAGAAAAATTTAAGTGGCTGAAATACATAAACTATGATTAAGGCATGCTGATTTTAATTGAATTTTTATCTTTAGAAATGTATTGGACATCCGACAACATGTCATAACAAATATCTGGAAAGAAATCTAGCATTTTGTTCATATTCAAGTTAAAACATGATTAATTCTGACCTCAAATCTGAACTTTCAATTAGAAGAAATGTAAATTGCAGTGTTTAACTCCTAGTTATCTTATCTTTTCAATTCTCTTCCAATGCAGTGGTTGTGAGTGTACAATCATGATGAGGTTCAGAAAGTCAAAGGCTGTGGCGCTGTGACTGTGTGTGTGTCACAGGCTCCTGATGTATGTTTATGTCTGTACATGACGTCGGGGTGAGTGTAAGTGAGTTAGCGTAGGAATCAAGTCCATGTGTGGGTGCTTGACCACGCTTCGGAAAAGTTGCTGATTTAGTGCAAAAAGGCCATCTGTGCCATTCTGCATGACCTTCATGGGGCTGTGACTGTGACAGCGAGCAATTCCCTCTCCGTAGGATGGCTGTGCTTTAATATGTGTCTCTGTGTGCGATTGTGTGTGTATATATTTGTGTGTATGTGAAAGACACAAAGTATCAAGGTACCTTTTTGTGTCTGAGTGTGCACACTTCACAATGACATGTTTCATGGTAGATTGTTTGATTTTCTATTTGTCTGCAGGCTGTAATCTTCACTTTACTTTGCACGAGAGGCCAAACACAACAGGCACTACAAATAAACTATAACTATATCAAGAAAATTACTGCTGAATTGAACAAGCCCAGAAAAGGCTCATCAGAGTGTGTTTTCTCCACTAGGCAGTGGTCTAGTGTCCCCCTCATAGTGAGGGTGACCTCCTGATTTACTCCCTTTTGCCCTGGTCACAGCACTTTGTCAATACAGCATCCGCCATTCAGGAACACATCAACACCCAAGGACAGTGCACAGACCTGGCTGGTCAGCCTGAACAAAATCCAAACAAATAACCTTCCCTGCTGTCACAGATTTACAACCATCTGACAGGACTGCCCGCCAGAGGACGACAACAACACCGCACAACAGAGATGAATCATTCCCTCCATTTTCCTCCTCACCTTTGTATCAGTGAAGAGGTGATGAGAGCATTGTGATTTCACAGTGCTGGAGCGAGGGGAGATCTATGAATTCTCTACATGAACTGGTATTGAATTCCCACCGTTTTATTCATGTGGTTGTTCGAGTTATAGCTCCGACACTGAGCTGCGATCAGCACCGCAAGAGAGGATAAACATGAGACATTAGCCAACACGGTGACTCTTGCAGATGTGACCAAGATGCCCCAGTTTCTCCGACATGCTCCTCGGAGCTTATCCTGCCTGAGGAGCCTCTTTCCCCCCTGTCCTTCTGAGTGAGGCCAGTGCCAACAACTAGCACGGGCATTCCAGGGGATGGCAGACTGGTTCCCAGCTGGGCTGCTGCTGCTGCTGAAGGGGCTGTCATCGCTGCCATGTCGCCTTGGGCACCACAGCAGGACCAAGTTGCTGGTCTCTTGATCACTGTGGTAAAAGCTCATCTGTAACTGTGCTGGGGCCAAAAAGGGCAACTCATGCCCGATTGCTAACATGGAAGAAGGCCAGATAGGACTGGTTTTCATCTTTGATATGAACTAGTTGAAAGAAAAAGAATATGAAACATGTGTGGCTCACACTTCAGTATGACTTAACTCTTCACAACATATTGCTTTAAACAGGTGCCCACAGCATGGCTCATCATCATGTAACCAGTTAAGACAGAAAAAAAATATTATGAGGATTTGAACCCCTAAAATCTTTTCTGAGTTGCACATTTTAATAAGACTGAACAGACAACACCTAACAACATGCACGCATCTATGCTCTGTGCTCAGTAGAACATTAGATTTGAACTAGATACACTGTTCTATTGTAAATGTCTTGTAGCTGAGGAGGTTGGAGAATTGCTGCTCTGGGTCAGCTCTGATGATACTGTTATATTGTCAGAGTTACACAACAGCTCTCACTTAAAAGCTTATTCTGTCCATTGTTATTTCTAATTTATCTATGCTTTGTGTAACTAGAACAAACTATAAATAATGTTCACATGAAGCTTACCTAACTCCCTTACTAAAACTCACAACAACTCTTCCCTGGAATGGCACCAAATTCAAAGACCTACGAGAACTTGGATGCCTCCTTTAAACCAATTTCTGGCCAAGGTTAGTTCAGTACCTTCTTCATTCCACTTTCAGCCAGAAACAACATTTTAATGCACTGGGTTCGGCTAGGATGCACTTAAGAAAAAATACTGTTCTTTTACAATGTCATCATGAACCAAAGCATTTCAGTGGATGTTTTTGGCAGTAATGATTTCATCTATCTAGATGGAAAGAGGAAAAACAACTGTATCCTGTCAGCTACAGCAGATGAGACTCGTCTACTCTATATCAGACCTTCTGTAGCTATAAACGGGGGCAGTGAAAGATGTCGTCTGTCACTCGATCTCTGATATCGCAGTGATTACGCAGTTCTTGTGGCTCCGATACAGTTATCAGCAGTAACGCTGGAAGCTGACTGAACAGACTCTCCAGCTCAGGGAGGGATGTACTGCCTGATGGAGTGGCTCAAGTCCCAAGGCAGTTGAACTGACATTACATTAACAGTCTGTGCCAAGGCACACAGAGAGGGAAGCAACAACAGTGCAGAATGTATCGCTTTGGTCAAGTCACACTGAGCGAAAAGGCAAACTCTGGGAATAAAATGACATTCACGGGGAAAAGCATTCGCTGTGATGAAAGCGGGAGATGATATTTTAAATCACATTTGTCACTCTTGACATTCAACTCAGTGACTTCCTATGTATTTCCATTTAGCCCAATTTTCCCATCAAATGAAGTGAGGGTGGAATGAAATGGGGCTGGCTTTTTGTCACAGCAGCTGTGTAAAATGACATCATTGTGAAGACATGTCTACAGGCGGTTTCTCAGCATATTCAAAGAAAATTGACTGGTGCATAATATTATGAACGCATATACAAGGGATGCAGTGATGCAGTGTGTTCTGTATTCTACACAGGAGTCAACACACTTGGCAGGAAAACATGACTGCAAATCCAATTCATCATACAGTACGTTGTCACATTTCAGCTCTAAATGATTTATATTTTTCCGTGTTGTACGAATACTGAATTTCCAACGACCATTATGGGTTCCAAACAACCAAATGCAACAACTGCATAGCAGCAAACATAGTTACGCATGTTAGGGTCCCAAATTGTAGAGCGTTTATAATTACAATTATAAAGCAGGTCTGAAATCATCATCACATCTACATAGACATGGTCACAGCCTATATTCAGAAACTGCATTCAAACGAGCCATCAGGAATTCTGGCAGGTTGTGATGTCACAACTACACAGTCGCCGCCATCAGCCAAGCCCCCAGCTTGGCCATGGTGACTTAAACAATGGTAGAGCTGATGTGGAAGCACGATGAGCTGTACCTGCTCAGGCCTGTGAGAGCTAGCCAATCAGAGCAGACTGGGCCTTTTAGGAGGGGACTCTTAAAGAGACAGGCACTAATACAGTATGGAGTATTCAGACAGAGGATGAGTAGAGCTGCTGCAGCAATGGACAGTATGAGAAAAAATATGTGTTTTGTGAACGCTATTAAACATTTTACTGTAGACTGCCAAAATAAAAGTATAAACTTCAAAGTGACAATAATATGTTGGAAATATATTTAATTGTTTTCTCAAATGGAAAATGGAAAAAGTAAATATTGCCAGCATTTGTCAGCTTGTGCTTTCATCTTTGTTGCAGAATCATAATATTCTGCGACCTTGTATTTTAAGGAGAGGATCTAATTGCTTGTGTTCTATTTCTCATAAGGCCTGTAACTGTATCTTCCTCTGTTTTATTTTAGACTCACATAGAAGATCTAACACCAGTCAAAGAATAGCCTTTTTTTGGATACCAGGTCTACTAATTACATTATCCTTGAGTGAACTGTCCACAGCATGCATTCTTATTTTCTACAGTCAATAACACAATAATTTGGGCTGAAGCTCCAAGGTCGGGTGAGGTAAGGTGGATAGACACTGATTGCAAGAGTGCAAGAACCAGTTTGGGTGAGGACTTTGTGTATTCTGTTTAGTTTCAGCTTGGTGTTCCTGGGGTATTCTACGCACTGTGTAACTCAACGGCATTCAGGTAGCATTACTCTGTACTGTGGGTGGGACACAGTACGAGTAACAGTAAAGGACAGGACAAGAGCAGGCCTGGAGGTGCTTCTCTCATGGTAGCCATCCTCTTTTTTATCTCAGTCTCACCTGTGTCCTGCACAATTTAATCCATCCAGCTCCTTGTGGCTTTCCAGAGTGACATTCGATTAGTGGCCCAATTAGAAAGAGCATTGCTTCAAGGCCTCTTTTCTCCCCCCTTGTGTCATGGTGAAAGACCAAGATGTAGTCCGAGGATGCTCTATATAAAGGTAAAAAGTGACTGTGATGCCAAAAGCAAGTTGATCAAGTTAATTAATTCTGCATTCTTGCAGACAAACATGTTCTATACCCTTAAAGACAGACATGTGAATGACCTTGGTGAGCTCTTAATACTTTGTCTGCACACACGACAAGAGATGTCATGGGATGTTTTGCACTAGTTCAAAAACAATCGTTGGTAAGTGAGTCATTAACAGCTGTTGTTAAGTCCTGGGAGAGTCTATACACAGATGCTGCGGCTAAAAGCAGCATAAGAAAAAGGCTGATGGCACACTACTGATGAAAGACATGTTTGCATTAACCCATTTCCTCTGATAGTTGTATAGATTTTCTTCAAAGAGGGGTTAATGCTTATGTTGGCTGTATCCTCGCCTTTTAACAATGCAATTAGCGAGGCAAAGGTAGCAACAAATCACTTTCATTTGCGTTAATTGATTTCTAGCTGTTGTAATTATGACTATCAATTGTGAGTCACATCAAGGAGGGCACTCCGCCCTGGCTCCAGTTCTAATTTAGTCACGCTAAGTGGGTAAGCATCGTGGTGGAAAAAGGGACCAACCCAAGATTTCTCTCACATGTACACACACATATGCACACACACGCCTCCTAAGTGGTTTAGTTTCTCACCAAATTTGCGGGGATGTGATCTGGCATATGTTCCTGCTATGACCAGGCGTGTGAACAGGTGGAGCAGAGGATGGTGTGAATGGCTAGATACGCAGCAAGGCAGAGGCAGCACCTTCTGTCACAATCTTGGGACTAACTCGGGTCTTATCAGCCCCGGGGCCACTGCTGACTTCTGGGTCATATTGACGAGAAGCTGGGATTGGTTAATTGCACGGCTTTCTCTGGCAGCTTGAGCTCCAATGACTGTCCCGTTGCAGCGTTTCTTTCTGTTTGACTTGAAGAAAAGTCGAGCAACGAGGGCCGCTAATGTCATGCCAATGTAATGACTCAATTGGAATAGACAGACTGGTTGATGCCAAGCCTTCTCTCATTTCGAATAAAGATTTAATTGTGAAGTGATGAAACAACTGCCCTCTGCGGTTAGCTTAACGGCTGATTTTAAATGAGCAGGTGGAAATCATTTCTTAGCGGATTCACCCTCCATCCAGCATCTCAGCTACATGGTGACGGACCTGTAAGAAGAAGGGGAATTGATCTTTTCCTTTCCACGGGCAACAGTAGCCGTCACTAATTGTCCACCACAGCAGAGAAGGCCTTGGTGGAGGCTCTGCATGGGGAGCCTCCTGAGCACTGTGGGAGAGCACCTAGGGCCCTGGTGGAGTGACAGGAGCTAACACACACTTATGCAGCGTGCTCTGAATAATGCAAATCATGTCAGCCCTCACACAACTCTACCTAACAAGACTCTGGTGGTTTCACACAGCATCATCTGTAACAGTGACAAATCCCAGCGTGATGCAAATTAAAACAGCGTATGAGATTATTTTCACTATAGTGTCCCACCTCCACTGAATTATGAACCAATAAATTTAGCTCAACAGAAGTTGCTCCGAGCTACTGCACTCAAAGGTGCTTGGTGAGATGCCTGTTAATAGGATTGTTGGTCTAATAGCAAACACACGTTTTCTGACACTCCATCACACGATGTGTGTGACATCTCGGCATCTTGATTTGAATTTCCAAACACACTCACAGGTTTCATACATTTTTAGGTCGGTCCCAGAGTCCCAGCAGCAGGTCCAGAGCAGCTTCTCTGGTCTTGGTCACTACTGAGGTCTGGGGCCCCGAGGCCTCATTCATCACAGCTGCTTCTGTCTGGTGCTCTGGATCACAGCGGGGCTTCTTTTCTGCACATTCTGCATTTTAAGTTGCCTGCAGGGAGTGGGAGCCGATGATGGACGCACCAGTCAGGGCATCTGCGGCAAACACACTGCGAGCCATCCAGTCAGGGTTAGTCTCCCTGACGGCACCGCTCTGACATAGAAACTCTGGCGAACACACAGTGCCCATCTGGCTGTAGTCAGCGGCACAGAGAGCAGTGCCAGAGGGGCCAGTCACATTCCCATTCCAAGACTGATATATGTGTACCACTGGTATTGTTTCTGTTAGAGAAAAGATTGTCCTGGGCAAAGACTGTCAAGTAAATATCGAGGTGTAATTCTATCTTGTACAGCTACCCTTAAAAAGAACTCCTTGCCATGAATTCTGTGCACTGACAGATATGTCTGAGAATATCCCATTATACTCCTGAATGTGAGTCTGGCTTGTCCCTAAACTGCATGCCCTCGATGTGGCTGAAAGGTAAACATAACAAGATGATGTATTGGGTTGGACAGTAATTCTAGTTCCTCTCCATCTCCCCTGGGGCAAATGGGAAGTCTCAGCCTCACTGCTGTGACTCACCCACGGCCATTTTTACACCTCGACACCTTGGCCTGATGAGACAAACCATGCATGATAATTACGTGCGACTCAACAAGCTGCAGGGACGCTGTTAACTGAGCATGGCACTTCCGCATGCGTGTCGGCGGGCGTCTGTGTTGATGTGTCTGTCATCACTCAATACCCATTTAGCTGGCTGTTGACATCTTTGACCCCTTGAAATAGGCATTGCAATAACAAACTAGGTGGCACTGGTAGTAATAAAGTATGAAAAAGGCAGCGTTTGAATCTAATTATTAGTCTAATGCATTAGATGTGATCACACAGGCTCTTCAGTGATGAGGAAATCATCTCCCGTAAGACTCCACACTGATAATTACAATAACATTAACCTTTGCCTTGTTAATTTAGGCCCCCATAGCAATTCTTCTCAGGTCAGAGACCTCGTACAACATTTCGTCACACTAGTTTTGCAGGGTGGCGAAAAAAACGATGTGGCACAGACAGAAATCGACGTGTAACAAGCACACAATGTTTCTTTTAAAAGAATAAATGAAGGGCGCCTGTATTTGCCGCCTGCTGAAGCATATTTTTCCTGTTACCCTGTCAAATGTGGATGAGTGCATGTGCTTGTGTCGTAACCCTGCCCGTGAGTCATGTCGAAAATGGGAAACGCAAATGCTGTCAAAAAAGTTATTTATTGTAGTACACTGAGAGGTAAATGTGAATGTGTGTGTATAATGCGGTGTAAAGCGTGAAGTAAAAAAAAAAATGTTACAAAAAGTCAAGCAAAAAGCCCAAGGAGCTGCATGCGCTGGCAGGAAAGAGGCAACCCAGCTCCTCGAACATCTTAAAGACAACATGGGTAAAAAAAATACAGTAACCAACGGCACTCACACATAGAGAAAAATCATGGGCTCTGAGTGTGGCTGACTTTCAAGCCAACACCATAATTAGAATACCGTAATGGCAAGAAAAATGACTCATTAATCCATTCATGTCTTGCACTTAATGGCTGTCTTTTCTGCACTCATGTTGAGCTGCTTGGATGCTTCTAATGACGTGTGTGTGTGTGTGTGTGTGTGTGTGTTGTGAGCAGCCAGAGCTTGATATGAGAGCCACGCACGCACGCACGCACGCACGCACACACGCACACACGTACGTACGCACACTGCATCCTTCCCTTCTGCCGCACACTCAATCTCAAATGAGCTGCAATAACAGCTAGCAAAAATTAATATGGAAACTGCAGACAGCAAAGACTTGATAAGGCAGACACACAAATATAAAATAGAAACAATGCACACACACAAACACAGACACAAGGGAAGATACAATCACACAATAAACTCTCTTCTTCAGGTAACACAGCCACTATATTGGACTGTGAACACTGGAGAGGTCTCAAAGGTTCCAGCTTTCTGTCCCAAGGCTGCATTATTAGACCAGCAGCAGTACAATCAATTTCTTTTTCTCTTCATTACAAGATTAGCTTTCACATAAAAATATGAAAGTATCAAATTAAAGTTTTAAAATATCATAAGTGGCCTCCTAGCATTATTACCCAGGAGTGCTGCAGGCTTGTGTTCTTCATTATGTGCTGTGAACTGTCACCCATCAACGCTTTGGTCAGCGCACAACCTGAAAATGGGGTCTGTCGCCTCACATGGTGTGACATAACTCAGTGTCTTTACTAGAGAAAAATGCACTGACACAGAGCTGGTGTTTCAAAGCTGGAACATACACCATGGTGCAAGTGTCTTATTATCCATTAGAAAGACAGAACATTCTCGGAGTGAAACAGTGGGGGAAAGATGCACTTGTCAAAATAGTCAATCACATTCGGGACTGACACAACTGCATGATTTGGGATGAGGGGGGTTATTACTTGCCAATCACACTTGGCTGCTTGGTGGGTTTTTGTTCATTTTTCGCTGCACTGGCTGCACACTCTGGAATCTCTAAAGCAATGATGTGAGCTCTGCTGCCAGCAAGAATGCAGTGTGTCTTCAGATAATCAGATTATCGTCATGTGTGTTCATACAAACATCTGCCATATTTGAGTCCTTACATATCATTGTCTAAAAGGTGGCTGAAGCTACTCTTACATGTTATCCAATGATAATCTTAAAATCCTACGTTTATGTGCATACAGAAAATATGCATGTAAAAATGGCAACATCTATAATGAGATCATCTGCTTTTGAAAGAAACAGCATGTAAGTATCGTTTGGAACTCATGCAGATGTTATATATACTGAACTTGTTAAATGCAGTGTACTGTATGTGTTTTAGGAATTGACTAGGGATGTAACGGTTCAAACCCACGATCCGGTTCGAACTTCTGTTTTTGACTCACAGTTCGGTTCAAACCTCGTTTTTTAAAAACATACTGAAAAACCTTTTGGAAAACTTCCAGAAAAAAATTCTGGATTTTATTAAAGGATTGTTGCATTGCAATATCAAGAACATGAACATTATTTAAGTTATATTAACTTAACCAAGACTTTAACACTTCTCTTTAGACCCGTCCACAATAAAAAAAAATAAAAAAAATCTATTAATCTCTTAACTATCCAGGAATACAAAAAATAAACACCGAAACAACAATATGACATCCGGTTACTTTTCAAAATAAAACACTCAGTGTTGACACCAGCACACAAATCTCAAAAAAGAGACAAACACAAGCTCTTCTGCTAATCCTTCGGTCGGGAACACTTCCTGCTGCTGTGTTTATGATACATACCTATAACTGCGGTCGCGAGTGATCATGTGATTATCGCGGGAACTCCTTGGTCTCGCTCAGTGTCGGGGTGATGTCTCCACATATGCGCTTGCATGTTTGAAGTGTTGCCGGCCCTCCCACAACAAGTTTCATAAAACACAGACGACAAATTACGTGCGCTTTGATAACAACACGACTGCCATCCTCCTTAACATCAACTGGAAACCTTTAATGTCTACACAGGGCTGACTGGAATGTGGCCGGGGGATCTGCGAGCTCAGGTGTACTACCCATCTTTCAGAAATTAAACTGACCTGACACACGTGTGCGGTAGGGGCGGGGCAGGGATGAACCGAGGTTCGGGAAGTTAGAATGAGTTTCTGAACCTAAGTCCTTAGAACCTAGGTTTTCAGTTTTGGTTCAGAACTGTTACACCCCTAGAACTGACAAATTAAATCCACAACTTTTTGTCAGTGGAGTTGAACTTGATGAGGTGAAATCTTTAGCAGAAGCTGGAAATGGACAAAACATTTGGACACTGATAACATTTACCATTATGGAGCTGTGGGTTGATAAACAGGTAAACTGCCAGAAATGCCTAGAAAATTACAGACAGAATGTTTAAATGAGCACTAAATAGAACAACAGAACATTAGCATAAAAAAGTGATCATTAACATTTGCAATTTACATTAACTCTCAATCAGCATTCTGATTGTTTGATCTCTTGACAATAATGTAAATGGGCTTTGAGTGCGTGTGTGTGTACGTGTGAATGTGTATGCTTCATCACTATGTGTTAGCAACAAAAATTTAAAAGATGCATCCCTGGCGAATGAGATATGCATATAGCACAAAATGCCCTCTGACTTTGCCTGATTTGCATCTAGATAGCTTTAATTATGAAGAAAAGTCAAGTTACCCGATTGGATGGCATAGTGGAGAATCGATTGGGAAGCGTGAATAATGACAAAAGGCACAGCACCACATCTTATCACGGCTCCAAAACCATTTCACTCTCAATATGTGACACAGCAAATAACCACTCGACTGCACCGCATGCCGGAACACTGTATGCACCATTATTTTTAAACATCTGCTGCAATTTAATGGCCTTGTCTAATGCAGATGATCAGAGATCATTTCTGAATCTACAAATACAATCTTCTATGTAATGTGGTCTCAAGTCATTTTCCTAAAGAGGAGGAGGAGGAGGTGGAACTGTAACTGGCAAGTTGGTACCACACCTCTTTGTAATTATCTTTTGTGTATACATCTATTATTATATATTCATATTTTAATATCATATATGGACCAGTTGATATGTACATCAGTCTGTGTACTGTACATATTCTTGTGTACAGCACATCCTTTATATATTTATACGCAAAAACATACATATATTCTTTATATGTACAGTAATACAGGGAAATTATCCAGTGCAATAATATTCACACTGTTGGACTGCTCTGTGCAGATTCTTGCTTGTATCGTTGTATGTTTTTACACTTTTAGTATATGACACACTATATGAGCATTACAATGTCTGTGTATGTGAAATGTGTAAATAGTCTTCATTTTTATCTTATTTTGTCTATTTTATTATTTTGCTTGACATTGTTTCATTTTTCGGTTTATCTCCTCTGCTTCTGACTCTTGAGCGACTGTAAGTAAATGTACCCGCTGTGGGATCATATCAATTTGATCTCATCTCTTATCTTATCAAAAAGTGAGAGGATCAAATCTTGTTTTTTTTCAGAGACCACAGTCCATTCACTTTTGAATGTAACTGTTTTTTTAATTAATGTTTTGCAATTCAAGGATACTTCACATGCATTTATGTTTTCCAACAGCTCTACAAAACTATTGCTGACCTGGTATGCTTATTCAGTAATGAAATCTACATTGACTAAGTTTACATTTGAAAGTAAGATTTCTGTAATGCAATGAGCACAAAGGAGCGCTTAGTGCATTACCTAAACACAAATGATTTATCGCTATAAAGTAACAAACAATCTTTGAAAAAATTATTTTGGTCCCAACCCTCTCAGAAATAATTAATCTGAATAGCCTCATAACAGTGAAAAGCCAAAGAGGTTAAACATTGTTCTGAAGAACATGAACACCAGCATCTCTTAATTAAAGGGCATATCTTGTGATCAACTATTTATCATTTCATAACTTCAAATAAAATGGAGTCAGACTACTTCCTTTTAGTCTACTTTAGTTCACAGAGGAAAAGCTTGCACAAGATTAATGACGGTTTTAGTGGAAGAGCTGCCATAAATGAATATGTTATACAGGTTACATTGTGTGCATGCATGCATATACACACTCCATTATTAAAATAGCAGCAGAAAGTTCACGAGGTGAGAACACTTGCTTTGAGTCATCACACGGACTGCTTTATCTTCTCCTGTGTGACCTGAATAAAACACAGCCTTTATTTTCATCCTTAATTATCGAGCCCTAAAACCAAAAAAGCAGCCGTGTGTCCTGACTCTGGCAAGACAGCGCGCATCATCTGGAGCCTTTTGAAGTTTGCTATACTTATCTATTGAAATCAGAGGAGGGAATCAAATGTGTTGAACGCACATCCAAACCACAACGTGCAACAAAGAAAAAATTCACACACACAGGCTTGTCTGCGGAGACGGGAGCTGCATGAATAAAACAAAGACTGTATTTAGCTTTTTACTGCAGGCGATGAGGCTGAAGTGTGCTGGCCCACACAGCAGCACAGAGCTCCACATCAGACTAGGAGATCAGAGTGTGCACAGAGGTGGGCTGCAGGAAAATGGCTTTTTACAGTAGAGAGACAGAAGGTGGAGTCTTTGATGTCATCATACAACATGACCCTGAATTTCAGCACTTTGCAACTGCATAAGCAAACTGCTTACATCATCAGCATTTACAGTACAGAACTCCTCTTTTTGGTTTACATGGTATTATAATCACTTTCTCCTGACTTCCAAATAGTAACAGCAAACACTCACACTGTTTTACTTTCTTCCATCATCAGTATTATCACCCTCTGCTCTGTTAAAGCAACATTATGTAACTTTCTTACCTTAAAACTACAGCTTCAAAATCTTTTTGATGGCTTGATGGATGAACATGAGTGAATACATTTGTTTTTAAGAATGAGAACTTTTCCTGTTTTCTTTTTTGAAACTTCTGTTTTTGAGCCAGCCAGCAGATTCACATATTGTAGATGAGAATCTAGTTAGCTAGGATAATTGTTTGTTGATGATATTCACTTATCTTGTAGCTATGGTCTGCTGGCCTTTAAAGAGCAGTAAACCTTGTAATGCCAACTTCAACTTTAACATTGGTTTCATAATTGCAATGAATTAAAGGGGCTCTTTGAAATATCTCACTGTTAGCAGAGCAGAGGCACTGAGACGAGGCACTCAAGAAAGTGCATAAAGTCGCAGCCCTTTGCACTGTGGTGAAAAATCTTACCTGAGTCTTTCATGACGACAACTATCTAGATCCACATCAAAAGTTAACAAGGAATATTCTGTGCCGACACCCACGCTCAATCCAAGTTTCATTGAAATCTTTTCAGTAGATTTTATGTAATCCTGCTGACAAACCAACAAATCAAACAAAACGGACCAGGTGAAAAAACATTGTTACAAATTGTTATATAGATACCCTTTAAAAATAAAAAAAAAATAAAAAAGTATAGTACCTTGTAGTTTGGGTACTTTATTTGTTTATTTTTCTTTGACATGCCTAGGTTTTTCAAATGGAAATTTCGCTTTTAGTTGAGTCATTTTTTGGGGGGCGGGTAATTGTTCTTTTATTCTCGTACATTATTTTTATTGCTCAACCCCACCACTTGACAAACTAAACTTAACCGCATTTAGCTGGAGTTCCACTTTGTGATCCTGAGTTACTGTCTTACAGACATGTTTTTTCCATTCACCAATGTCTCTCGAGCACTGACAATCTTCCACTATCAACATTGCAATTATGCAAACGGCTTGATGACTCTGAGGCCCTGGCTCCTCTCACTCTCGCAGGCAGAGTTTTCACAGAACAGTATTTATTTTTCTGTCCTGGCTGCAGGCTTTTTGACCTCCCAGAAGCCACATCGGGCGTTTTGTGAGCAATTTTTCTCCGTCTCTAACTGGGCTGTAGCATCATCACGAGGGTCTGATTGTACTTTGATTGTTTCCAGCCCACTTTGTGAGCGTATGGTGTGCCTGCCAGTCCTGGTGGACTGAATCAGGACATAATGGGTTCATTAAAAATCGCCAAGACTGCTGGCATTGGGAGGAATGATTAGTGAGATAAGCAGGGGATATGAGCTTAATGGAACAAGAGGTGGCTCACCAAGATTAAAAGCCTTTTCCACATCACTGCCATTTTCCCTCCAATTCAGCAAATCACTTAATTGAAATTCTTTTAATTTTCTTTTTAATTTTCTCCTCGAACCCCTCATGGAATTGCACCCCCAAGATGAATGGTAGTCCGAGGTCTGACTGTGAGACGAATTCAGTGTGTCATCGTAGAGCCATTTTGTGACATTATTAGTAGTGGACTATGAAACAGTTGAACAAACGTTTTGTCCGGAATAGAATCCTATACTTATATAAGGCAATACTAACTGATCTACAAACAGAATCACACTTTTTCACAAGGGTTGTTCCAAACAACTAAATTCCCTGACATTCTAATGGAAATTTAAAGGTCCCATATTATGAAAAACACGTTTTCTCTGCTCTGCTGTTTAAACTGGTCCTCCCTGAGCCTGCCAACTCCCAGAATGAGGAAAACAAGTGATTCCTGCATGGTCTCTGCAGCCCACCTACTGGTAAAACGGCGCTCCTACAGGCTGTTCAGATTCAGCTCCTGTCGTTACGTAACCAAAGGAGTCATTTTCATAGGTCGACCTCCTCTGCGCGATGATAGGAGACATCCGGCGTTCATTGCCGAGGTGAAGTTTGATGTGTCCAGCGGTGAGATAGCAGTGTTTAGCAAAAAAAATGTAAAAATCAACATCAGTATATATTCTGTCCCAGCTACAGAAGAACAGAAGAGACAGCGGTTGCGTTTCATTTTTAACGACAACGTGCCAGCTACGGTTCGTGTAAGTTCGTGTGTGTGCGCTAACCGCTTCACATCGGACTGCTTCAGTAACGAGGGTGAGTACAAAGCTGGCTTTGCCTCGACACTGAACCTCGTAAAAGGATCAGTATCAACCATACTGGACCCAGCAACTGCACCCACGAGCCACAGGTAAGTGTCGCTGCGGTTTAATAGTATTTACAGTTGCCTTCGAGTAACGGTGAAGTCAGCTGGAAACTGGCTAACTAATTAGCTCCGCTTCGGTCCGCTATGCAATGGCATTTGAAGCGAGTTTAATGTTAATAATATTGCGATGGAGCTTGGTTGTCACAGTAAAAAGTCTGGAAACATGTGCAGACTGGAGACAGAGACGATGCGAAAATTGTCCAAGAGTTTGGAGACGAACACAGCTTTCGCTAGCTGTTAGTCATTAGCTACATGGTAGTAACTATAACAACACATACGAACAAACTAACATTATTCAGACACACTAACCATTCTGAAACGTCCTGCTGCAGCCGCAGAGTCTGTGTTTCTTCAGGAGCCTTTTGGGTCCGATCCTGGGTCAAACTGGTACGGTTGAACGAAAGCATCTCCGGGAGCCACAGGGATACATCCACCGCAAACATTAGCGCATGCTACCTGCTAGCATAAGAGGCATTGTCTCCCTGAGAGGGATGTGTAGCACGCAAGGCCATTGGACAAGGCCCTCCAAGTAGGCGTCGACAGACAAAGCTCATTAGTATTTAAAGGTGCAGGCACAGAAACAGCCTGCTCTCAGGAGAGCTCAGTAGAGCTCATTTGAGCAACTTTTAGACAGCTGAAATTCAGGACCATGGATGGGTTTGGGGCAATGCATATCG
>OMLP01039565.1:0-17674 GCA_900302685.1 Spondyliosoma cantharus | reverse complement strand
GCTGCGGCTGGGGGCCGGCAGGGTCCTGGCTATGAAGGCAAGCAAGTGGGGGGGGAAGCAGCAGGCAGCACTTTCTAAATTGAAGTCAATAACACAGCAGTCCATTCTATCAGAGCCAGTCCTCCCACACAGTCCGCTTACAGTCACTAAGGAGAGCTGAGGGTAGGATGTCGATTGAGTTCTCCAAAGTACCACTACACATGGCAACATGTGTTTGTGTAGGTGAACGCACACAAGGGGAAATAGCGGTGTCAGGGCAGGGGAGGCGTGGCATTGGGGTTGTACACCTCATAAACTTGTACTTGTCTAAAAAGACTGGACATGAATATTTACTCTCTTTGCCACGTACATGTGTGGTTGACAATCCTCAAACAAGAACTGAATTTTAAGCAGTGGAATAGAATTAAAAATACATTCTTGGAAACATTGGGACTGAAATGAATTAAGCAAACCTGACCAAATACCCTGAGTCTGCCACACAGAAGTGCTTTTCTTCTAAATCTAGCTGTTGTATGAAATCTTGCTAATGCAGGCATATCTGAGACACACATGCAGACACAGCCTTATTTTGCCTTTAATCCCTTTTCGCGTGCTAGCAATTCTACATAGCTTTGGGGATTAAAACTGGTATGGTTGGCCTGCCCTGAGCCAAGAGTAGGGAAGGAAATTAGTGACTTGTAGAGGGTAGACATCCGGCTGACATGAGTTTGCCTGTGTCTTGATACATGTGTGGGAACCTTCCATAAATTGTATTTGATTCTGATGACGACTAGGTAATTGTTACTGGCACATCCGCACAGCATGGAACAGGCATGATTCGTTTGGGGGAGCTAGCACTTTTTGCTTACTTCTGCTGAGCCGAATGCTAAAAAAGTCAATCGGCTGCAGTTTTGATACTCTGTTCCCGCTAGTGTGCTGACGCGCTAATGTGTGTTTCTTCACAGGCAAATGCAGTTTTATGATCTTGACATGCAAGGATTTTGAGCACTTGTGTATATAAATGCTACTTTTTTAGTATTTGTGCAAGAGAATTAGTCTCTTTGCAGCAGATTTTCTAAGTGATGGATTAATTACTTTCACACACTATCCTGTCTGTCATTTTGTTTATGCTCCAACCCCATTATTTGCTGAAAGACCTGCACACTTGAGCCCCATTCGCACGGGACTAGTATTACATGGGGACCTCCAGTAATTTGTAATAATTGCGGAGGTCGCCTGTGATCTTAATCCTGTGCGAATCTGCATGTCCGTAATTTGTAAAGTAAAAATTCCACCGCAAATTACCTACCATATTTCACTAAACACAGAGGTCATTTGATAATATTA
This sequence comes from Spondyliosoma cantharus, assembly GCA_900302685.1. NCBI lineage: Eukaryota > Metazoa > Chordata > Actinopteri > Spariformes > Sparidae > Spondyliosoma > Spondyliosoma cantharus. The sequence continues at coordinate 16,348 of OMLP01039565.1, read as the reverse complement.
GTCCCGTGTGAATTGGTATCTCTGTGATTTGGGCTCGTTTTTTCTTTTTTCATAAGGTTTTTTGTGTATTCCGCGCCTTCTTTCTGCCTTTTCCCGGTCGAGAATTATGGAGGCTGTATTGGCAATTATAAATGAAAGTTTTGACAGCATTTTGGGTGCAAATTCAGGAGGCTCATCAGAAGAGCGAAATCTCGAAAGATGATTAGAAGGATTACCTGCATGGCCGCATGCGGTAAGGAACATTTTTCTATCTTTCAACAGGCTCACCAGTTATTATATTAAAAATATCCATATCTAACCGTTGTGCTGCTCCAACGAGGACTCCGGTGCGACCGATCAGGGCCATAATGTCAGTAAATTCGAGTTAAAACACAGACTTCACTTATCCCGTGAGAATGCGCTGCACGAAACACAGACATGGTGGGATCATTTCTAAATCACTTGAGGTCCCCAGGTAATACTAGTCCCGTGCGAACAGGGCTATAGTCACATACTGTACGTTTATACTGAGATAAATGTTGTGTACTATAATGCTGTGAACTGTCTAAATTTTACATAATATCAACAGAATGGACTAAATGAAGCGTGAAGCTGTTCTTCATCCACAGGACTCTTTAACTTCTTAAACATACATGCGGAGAAATTCCCCTTGCATTTTCACGACACACTAAAAGCTGTCGACTTTTACGTTTAGTAGCTAAGCGCATCCCATATGTTTCGTCTTTCGTGTCTCTTGAGCTTCTGTTCTTTCTGTAATTGTTTGCTGGTAGATATTTTATAGATCCATGCTGCTGCTGCCTACTGGTGCTTCTGCTGGTGCTCTCTCTCCCTGCCGCTTCTCTGACTGATGGCATCAGTCTAGGTCACTTGCACTCTAGTTGTGTTTATTGGCGTGTGGCCCGGTTATTTTTTTCCATAATAACCCCTCACCCCACACATAGGACCGGCTTGACACATGGATGAACAGTGGTAATTTCCCAAGGCAGACATTGATTTCACTTTCATTTTCCTGCCACTCAGTGTTTGACATCCTGCTGAAAATTACTATTTTGACTTGGAAGCCTTTTATGTATCTCAATGGCTCATTTTGCCTTTCTTATTTCTAGTGATCGACAGTAACTAACAATGAAGGAACCACATTTAGGGTTGGTGTTGAGTGGTGATTTTGCAAAACAACAAATGACATTGATTGCAATTGCTGCCATAGTACTCAAATAAGAATTGTACTTTTAGTTTTATATGTAGTAACAGTTTGTAATTCTGTGCGCCTCTAACACCTCTTCATAATAGAGCCTCCTGTAATCTGAGTGAAAATGCCAAAATTCATGAAGCGTAACCAGTCAAATTAGTATGTATTACACATGCAGTGATTCCGCCAGGTGTTTTATGTTTTGCTCCACTCCATACTGTCACTTAAGTGTTGACTCAGATGTGCTGCAAGTTGATTCAGATAGTTTTTCAGCTACACTCGGTGCCCGCAAAACTTGGAGTGCCTGCGTATGCATTTTAATATGCATGTTTTGTCTGGAGATTGCTTTGCTGACTTAACTGTCTAGACCCTCTTGTTCAAGGGCTGCCATTTGTTTTTCCTGTCGCCTATCACTGTTCTGCCGCCCATTTGTTAGTGGCTCAGCTGTGCACAGCAATAAATGACTGAGAATTGATGAAACCACAGAGACACATTAGTTTAAATCTTCTTTTGAGGAAATAATTGAGCTCTCCACTTATTAATTCAGTTGAAATTCCATGAGACAGCAGTGTTTTACTTCTTAAAGGTGCCCCACTGGGTATCCAGGCTGTAACTCTGGGCAACTGGAGCACAAGGTGGTTGTAGCTTGTAACTCCACGAACAGTAGTTGGCTATCTGCTTTTGCCTGTGGGCTTATTGTTGAAATTGAATTTGAAGAGAGAGTGTGTGCCGCTGCCTGTTTTGAAGTGAGTGTTATCTATCCTATTTCCATCCTAAGAACAATTGTCATATCGCACACCTGGTGGTGTTAAAAGCCCTCCTGAAGGGAACTGGGTTCTACGCCAAATGTATCAAGCACATGATCTCATGCTTTTTGTATTGTATTGTATTGTATGAATGTGTCGGTTAAAGAGATCTTATCCGGCACAGTGCAAGCATGCCAAATCTTTTTGCGTGCGTGTGTTCACTCGTATGCATGTACATTTGTTCAAGTGTTTGACACTCTTCACCACAGTGGCTTTATATGATCCAATTACCAAAAAGAAAAAAGCTACTTCCCAGCTGAAGCTGTGATAGACAGGAACACTTGTAACCATAGTTACAGTGACAGCGCTTGCCAAAGATGGTGACAGCAGTCGCCTTAGAAAGTTTTTACCTGATTTCGCCAACAAAAGATTATGCACGTATCCGTCAAACCGTTATTAACCAACACTGACAGCGTTCGGTGACGTCACTTGGCACGTCGACATCACTATTATTGATGTGCCTTCATGAATGACTCAACTTCCTGTCAATTGTACTTGGTTTCTGTATGATGAATGAGCCACCGTCTACTGTGAACATGCTTCACGATCCTGCCTGGGTTTGTCCACGATTGTGCTGCAATTCTGACACAAGCCCTCGCGCCCTAGAGATGCTGCGGAAAGAAATTATAAAAACACAATACTGACATCATTTACTGACTGATGCATGACTGACTCATCGCTCTGCTCATGCTAAGAGAACCCAGCTGTGGAATGAACTTATTTGGTGTAACATGTTCAGACATTTGTTCTTTTTTATTGCTATCTCTGTTCTGGAGTTTTGTAACACATTTAATTTATTTAATTTCATTCATTTATTTTGTTACTTTCTAAAATAGGAATTATACCTTGATTTGAATTTCAGGTCATGCAGCCGAGCCCTACCGCGTGATAAATGAATTGCTAAATGAAACTTTTTTCTTTTTTTTTGTACTTCTTTCATTGCTTTCCCTGCATCTTCCATCTCTCTCTCTGTGCTGATTCTCTAGTCGCAGCATGTCCTCTCTGAGGTAGTGCTGATTAGCAGCATTTGCGTTTCCAGAGTCTTGTGGGGCAGAAAGAGGAGGAGGAACAAGGAAGAAAATAAAACAAATGTGCGCCTTCAACACTCTTTCGTCATTTGTGGCCTCTAAGTTTTCTTTGTCTTCACCCCCTCCCCTCTAGCTGTCTCTCTCTTACTTGCTCTCAATCTGATTCCACAAATGTTAGCCCCATTTTTCTCCCTTGTCTCCTCATTATGGAGGTGTTTGGAGGCCCAGTCTTGTTTTTGACACTGATTTTTCTTTTTTTCCTCCTTACTTCAGTTTCCCCACTGAATGGCGGGAGAAAAACAGAGGAAAGGGATGATTAGAACAAAGTCACAGAGTAAAGTGAAAACAAACTGAGGGTGTCATGTTTGTAACTTTGTTGTGGGCTAGAGGCTCACTTCAAATATTAACAATGAAGGAAAACAAATCTGCCCTCCATTAGCATGGCTGCTTTGACAAATGAAATAAATGCAACATAGGTGATCTTCTGAGGTAGTGTGTCCAGAAGTGTTATCATTATCCAAAATGCGGTAAAAGCTAAAGCCAAAAAAAGAAAAAAAAAAGCTCTTTTAGTTTAAAAGTCAGCACTCCATTAACCAGTCCATTATGGTCCAAGTATCCGTTCCTCTCTGACTGTGGCCCAAATATTCCGTTTGGATACCCGCACTTGGCTGAGGCAAATTACTAGCAAGAGATGATAACATCCACCCACTTAATTTTCCATTCCTCAAACCTATAATGGAGCTGTGTTTCATTGGTAGCATGTTCCCAAAGGTAGGCCCACAACCAAACAAAGGTGCAAGGTGGCTATAATCCCATTTATTTGACACCACACTACTTATTAGACTAACTACCATGTGCCAGTGACTGGTCAAAATGTGTTGCGTGTGAAGAAATAAAATGGGGGGGGCAAATTGTATTTGCCACTGAATCTTCATTTGTAGTCCATCGACAGACTGACTGTGTGGCTCCTAAGTTGGCATGACTTGATTCAATCAGTCTGCCCTCTCCATCCTTTCACACACACACACACAATCACACACCACCCATCTCAATCCCAGATCTCGTTTGTTTATCGTCGGTTGCCATTAATGTGATTGAACGTGTGGAGAGGTTGAATTGGATTGCCAAAATTGAAGAATGATTACACAATGATTTGTCGCAAGGATTTTTTATATCCCATTTGCTGCCGACTGGGGTCATATCATCCTTACCTATTACACGATCTGCAAGCTACCTGGTGGCTTAAAAAGATTCATTTCAGCTCACTGTAATACTATCTTAGTGGTAGCTGTTGGGTGTCTTGTACATCATTTTCCAGGCATATTCTTCTAGACTCCTGGATCTGTTCTCTTAAACCATCCCTTTTGGAAATTACATATGTAACTAGAATGAGTGCAGTTGGGTGGAATCTGAATGTTTTTTTTGCTTCTACCAGATGCCTGGCAGCCTCCAGCCTGCAATGTAGACTCTTTACCATACCCGCTACTTTCTAGCAACATGGAGGACCTCTTCAGTGGTTAGTCTCCACCACTTTTCCCACACTCAAGCACCAACCCCTGCCTAACAACTCTCCAACCAGCCTAGCAACTGGGCACTGCCTCTCGTTTTGACAAGCACACAGAAATTGACAAAAAGCCATGTTGAAAAATGCCTCTGTCGGCTCTTTTTCTCCCCTCTTTTCTCCCCCCTCATTCTCTCACTCTGTCAGCACAGGCAGGGTCTGGGAGGACAGAAATGGCTTTTTGAGTGACACAGGCTGGCTATGCCATTTGCAGTGTCAACTGGTGAAAGAGGATAGAAAAGGAGGTGGAGACAAATGATGATGGCCTGGCCATGATTGTCCCATGCTCCTTCTCGCTTTCACCCGCCATCTTTTCACCCCGAGGTCATTGAGGTCCAAATAACATTGCCACAATGCAGGGAGGTGTGGAAATGTTTTCCACATTGCTATGATTTTTCTTTTTATACAGTCATTTCACCACAGACGGAGTGCTTGTGTTTAGATATCCCTTGTTAACGAATTATCTCTTTGAGTAAGTGGAAAGTCGAGGAGATATTGTAAGTCAGTGATGAATAATTAATCGGGCCACATTACAGTTCCTGTCCGTTTATGCCGGATTTGGAGTATTTTGCCCAATTCCTCTCTTGGGTGTATTTGAATTCAAATGGAAGAAAAAAGTCTCAATCTTTTCAGTGTAATCCAGTTGCTGATGTTATGAATCAATCCTTACTTCTCATTCACCTGTCTTTGACAAATCTCCAGCTGGGTTTTGTCCAGCTCCACTCCAAGGGTTCTATAAGCCCTCATCAGCTACAGCTGTCAGCGCACGGGAACGTCCAGTAAGAAATCATCCAACTCCACCGTTTTCCCTACGTAGGGCTATCTATGGCGCACCAATATAGTTTGGTCATTGCAGCCATAGGTCATACATTTTTAAAATTCCATTATGAAATCTTAAATTGATTCATAAAGCTGTGGCAAATGAAGCATGATTGAAGAAACAGCTGCTCATGTGGTGGATGTTGCTATGGAGAATCACTCTGGAGAGGTTTGACTCCAGAGTTTTTTGGCAGAAAGTGTCTAGACACCTGCACTAGTCTTACCACCTAAACAGTCGCAACCCTCATTTAGATGGGAATATTTCAAAGAGTGTTGTTTATGAGTTCAACTTGTAAACTACACTATTTTAATAACCCCAGACTGTAGAGGCAGTGTAGTTTTCTTACTCCACCAATGTGGCTGCCTGTACCAACTGGTAACCACATTAAAAAGGTAATGCACACTTTTTTTGTTGTTGCAGCAATTGCCCAGTTTGTTGGGATCCTTTTTGTTTGAACCATAGCGACCATTTTCTACACCTAGAAATTATTGAAATACTTAATGAACTCACCACACTATACTGTAATCGCTAGTGGCAATTTGATGACAATAGCAATTCTCTTTGTAACCAGAGAATAGCTGCTCTTCAGGTGAAGCTGCGTTGGTTGTAAAATTGGTAGTAAAAACGCGTCATTGTTATTTCGTCTTTCTCCATCTTTGCATTGCTGCTGTACTGCTCAGTGACTGCAAAGTAATGTCCAGTCTTTATTGGTTATGTACTCCAAGGTATAAGTGTAAATGGATCTGCAGGAAAGCAACGCTGTCACTTTGAGAGGTAATGTGGCTCAATGCCCTCTCCAATCATTTTGACCACCCCCTAAATGTGCTCAATGTGGCTTGACTGCTCCCACCAAGCATTCACTGCTCCAGGCAGCGATTTGAAGATTTGGACTCTTACCTCTCATTGCTTTCCAATACCCTCGGGCCTCGAGACGCTGGGTGTCTCAACCCAGAACACAGTGTACCTCTGGGAGCCAAGTGAAAAATGCTTAAAAATCAAATTACAGTCTCCATTCATGTGTCAAGGGCTGCAATTAATTTTTGGTTTTCCAACATTTTTTTTTTCCGTTTAGATCTGTTGTAGCAAGCTTTCGTGTTGACAAAAAACGAAAGCCATTTCAAAGTAATAACTTTCACTGAGCTGTGTGACATTTGTTCTTAACAGCCATTCAATAACGTACAGCCTCGTTCAATTTGTGTTTTCCCACCTTCACCCCCACACCATCCAGTTAAGGGGAATTATTTGATATTAGTAATATTACAAATGTAGCTCAATATTCATCGACCGGCATGTCATGTCGCCCTTCTCTTAAAAATGAGATGGATTGTAGTTATTGCCATTATTGATTTTAATAACCAGGCTGTTAAGGCCCAATGCAGATCCTTGCTCTTGCTCAGCTACCTCTGGTGCTGCGCGTGTGGGCTGAGCTATTCTTTCGTCAGGCTAACAAAGGATCTATAAACTAATTTTACTACAGGTTTAGCATGATTAGGTTTGCTGACTCTTTCAGTTTTTCTCTTTTTTCTTCCAACCCTCACTAAAATAGTAAGTTTTATGATATGTGCTTTGTACCCCTTCCCCAATCATATTAAACAGTGCTGATTTGATGCAAGATCACAGGACTATTGGGGTAACGGATTAAAATGGGAGGCCCTAGCAAGGCACAGTGTGTTAGAGGATCAAGCTTCCTCACAACAGTATTGATCCATTGGGGCAGATAGAAAGAGACTGACTGATGTTGAATCTAGTCGGTCATTACATCGCCACAGGTCCTGCGTTACTTGATGTCACTGACCCTTTCACTGTGTTGGGACTTGTAAAACCCCTATGGTGTCCAATTGTTGTACATGTTGTGGCTTTGGGGGAGAAATGACAGAAAAGTAAGCTCACGAAGGTCAGTGAGCATCGCAAAGGCCTGCAGGTTCCAACCGGAGTCCATTTATTTTTTACATGATTCAGCATGACCTTGCTCATGTGTTCTTTTTAATGGGCTACAACTGTGTCTGATCAATGTCAAAACATATCACAAGCTTAATCCTAGAGTGTAATGGGTAAATTCACTAGATCATTGACTTTAATGGATAGTACTCCCAGTGTCCATACCTCTCAAAAAACAGCCATAAAATCATGCAAAGTCATTCAGTTGTTTCAGACTGTATGTCATCACCAAATGGATATATTTGTTTTGACAATAGGGCACTTAAATTGCCTAGTGCAGTCTTGAAACCCCTCCGGCAGGAGATCTCTCCATTTTTTGCTTTAGTTTGTTAGTCTGTAGGTCGTTTGTAGAGGACAACGCCAGCTTCAGCTCTGATCGACTCACTATTGACCTCTGCTTTCTCTCTCCATCTTTGCTCTAACTCATATTCTGCGAAGGCTTCATAAGTCTTTCAAAGCATTTGTCGGAGGATCGACATTGTATGCATTACAATTAGAATCGAGTAGATGTGGCGAGGGCAAGAGGACAGGGCACATTGTCTTTGAAATGTATGCAAGGTTTGGCAAAGCTTCTATTTATATGATTTGTAGATGTCAACATCTCAACTCTTCGTAATGAGGGCCACAAGTTAGTTCTTATTTCAGTTTTTGCTGCTGTCACTTGTTTACCATATTCTCCACAATTACCCAGAATAACAGATTGAAAATGATTAGCAGAAAACAGTGCCAGAGGATTTTTGTCTCCTGCACCTGCATTAACTGGAATCCAACTTATTCAGTCTCCTTTGCCCGCTGCTCCGTCTCTTTCCCCTAACCCTCTCCATCCAACCCTCCTTGTTCACCTGTTTTGTCACAACAGTGATGCAGGGCAAGCATCAATTATCTATTGATAAAAAGAAAAACTCATTAATGGGCGTCAGGCAGGTTTAATGGTGGAGATCATGCTTGTTTGCCTGACCGTTAATGGCCCTGGCCATTAGAGAAACCGTTTGACTTTTCCCCATCCTGCCACCGACAGACAGCAGCCTGCCCCTGACAGTGATGCATGGGACCCCCTGAGTCACATTGATCGCCCTGGGAGTCCATACACACACAGGCACCCACACAACCACATTCCTATCAAGTGTGCATGGTGGTGCTCCGTTGGTAGCAACATCAACCTTTGCTGAAATTGATCAAAACTCTTAAAATCTTGAAAAAAAACAATTTAGTGTTTTATTCCTACAAAATTTTGTTTTTCTCAAAAATTATCTCGCCTCTTATGTAAGAGCCGAGTAATAGTGTAGCAATTTTTGGAGAGTTCATCAAAGGTCTTTTTGAGAACTGCTTCTCAAATTTTAAAAGAATGTTAAAAGACTGGACTGCTTGCTGCAGAAACAGGCAAACAGGCCGAGATAAATCACCACAAATCTGCAACACTGGAGGGTACTTAAGCTAGTTTGCTGTAGTGCCAGTAAAAGATTTGTTTTGCTCAATGCACCTGCTGCTGTAACTGCAGACTCTGGGCATGGAGGTAGCAATGTGGGTCCCAAAACTGTCCTCTTGCCACCAAATTGTTTGGACAGCCAGATTGAGACACACTTCAGTGTTGCGGTGAGCACCGTGGACAGCAATATCTTGCCAGGGTGAGGCCAGTCCTCAACTTACACCACGCTTTAAAGGGAGAGGTCTTTCTTCTGCAACTGCCATTTGCACTATAATCAGTATATACATAATCCAGTCAGTGGCTTTTATCACTCTGTAATGTAGTTGTAAACAGATATTGGGACACTTTTAAACAATTAGCAACACCAGTAATTATCAACGATTATAAAATCTCTATATTTTGTTTCCGCTTAACCACATTACATTTTGCAAACTGCATATAAATGCTAGAAATACTTGCTTCTGTATTATACAGATGTTTGTATCCACCATATCAAAGCCTCCCCTGCTCAGGCTTAACTCGATCAACATGTGACTAATCGCCGTCTGTCCTGACCCCGTGGTCCGATAGTTAATGAACCAGCCTAGTTTGGAATTGGCTGGTGCCAGAGGTTTGGCCCTTGGCCTGGAGCTTAGCTGTGTTGTGTTGGCTCACCAAAGCGGGGACAGTCAATAACCCGCACACCCAGGTATCCCACTGGCTTAGAATAACAGACACCGAAACTTCACCTCACCCAACCCTTTTCATTCCCTGTGTTTTGGTGGTGCTGATATTGTAGTCTGTATCCTCCAGGCTTTTGAAATATGTTTTGTGTGGACATGGTGATAAACGGAAATCTCATAGCTAGCCAAGAATCAAAATGCCAGCAGACAATTCCCTGCGGTGTTTATCTGATTGAGAGAATGTTTTTTTTTTTTTTTTTTTTTTTCCCTTGCCTCTGACAAGGCTTGTCACTGACTTTTTCTAAGCTTTTGAGAACACCCAATATCTTTCAACAGTACCTGTTACATTGACAGTGTCTCACTGATCTTATGTATTTTCTCATATGGGCTTGAAAGAAAAAAATAGGTCAATCATTTTAGCTGTTGTCAATAAAAACAGGATCAGTCTCACTGCCCACATTTTTACTCCCGTTCGATGACTGGTGACCTGTTTTACCCACTCCGTCCCTCCTTTGTGGTGGAGACTACACAGGTCACCAGTTTGCTGGCTCACACCTCTTTAACACTGGCTGCAGCTGTTCTCCCCATGCAAACATTTTTTTTTTTTTAAATTACAGGCCCCATTAACACGCTATTTACATCCCTGCCTGATCTATGCCATTAAGGGATCAATAGCGGTTTGTTTAATTCATTCATTTATTCTTCTCTGTCTATCTCCCCCTCTCTCTCTTTTTTTTTTTCTTTTTTAAAGGTGATCTATATTTATAGATTTCTCCCGGAACGGACTGGCCTTTTCCCCTCTCGATTCGACCAAAGTGACATGCTAACACATTTAGCCGTTTTATGCCCGGGTATCCCTGTTCTGGGGAAATTAGATATGTGCTAAACAGATGTAGCACTTAAGAGAGAGGGCTCTTTTCTCAGAGTTAGGTCTCTTTATAGCGAGGACATCACCAGAAAAAGTGCCTGTTACCACAATCAAATAGCTAATGTTTATTTTGACAAATGCCGCACATGACCCTGTTTTCTGGCCATGCTGTGCTCTACTGTGTTCCATTAACAGCAGTTTATGGACCTTAGTAATGGGTGCACTATTGATAATAGGCTGTAGGGAGATTTTTAGAGGGTGAAAGGCAGTCGTAGAACATGTGCCTTTATGTTGGGTTTTCAACAAAATGACAGCACTCTTTACTTCTGCGTAAACAGCTTTGGGGTGTTAGAACATTTTTCTTTTAGCAACTTGTCTTTTTTTCTTCAGCAGCTTGTCATTTTTCTTATCTGTCCTTTCTTTTGTAAGCAAAGATTACCCAACATACACCTTCAGCTGTAGCCTCGCGTTGTTGTTTTTCCTGGTTAGCACGGTCCGCACTGTCATTGCCCTCACAAAACAGTGACAGCACTTTCGGAGATGTCTCTACATACCTGTCTGCAAACACACATAAAACAGAGAATGTCCCATACAATGCTACATCTAAAAAAAAATGTCCACGCTTTTATTGTACGCACAAACATTACAGGATCGCTGTAGTAAGTTGTCTTGCACATGGCCGTCATGGCTTTGAGCATCTCTGTCACACTGATGGCGTATTTATTACCTAGCAGTAGTTGTCAGTTCATTTGTTTTTGCTCCCCGTTCATCTGTCGTCCCGGACACTTTTAATTCAGTTTTCAATTTAGCTTTGATTAATTATCTCCGCCCACCAGGAACACCTTTCACAAGATATTGATTTTTGGTCGAGATCCGATCAAAGTTGTGGATGTGCATCTTGCTTGGGGGATACAGATGTATCATTTAAAGGAACTCTGCGTGTCCACTTAGAAAAATGATCCATATAAGCCAACATCACGGGCAGCACTGAGAGATGATGGACTTCTGTTGGATGGGGCCGTTCATACCCCCCAAATGGAGTTTTCACGCAAGACTGGGCTTAGTGCAGTGAGGCTGACCCATCGACGCTCAGCTTTTTTCATTTTCTTTCTCCCCCATGTGGGACAAACTGTCCTTCTCATGTGGCATTCATGACTCTGAATTAAGTATCCATTGATTTTTGTTAAGTGAATAGGGAAGGTTAGGAATATGAATTAAGGTTTGGAGATTATCTGATTGCTCTCCACCTTTTTTCGCCTTTCTCCCCCACTTTGCGCCTCAACCCAGGGCTTAGGATCACTCATTGCTCGGAGGAGGTTTGATCTCTTTGCGAGAGCACACAAGAAAGCGCACACACTCCGCACCTCCACATCACTCCTTCAATCTTCTCCAAGGCTCAGTTTGATAAATGGCTTATTCTGCTGGATGAGCAAAGGGCTATAGGTGGGAGTGACTCAAGTCTTTCTATCTTTTTCTTGTCTGACTTTCTCTTCTGTCCGTCTATCTGCCAGTCTTGTTTGTTTTTTGTCTGAGTCAGGGTGATGAGGGAGATGAGCAGATAGTATGGCAGAAATTGAGAGAAAACAAACTGATGCTGGTTCTCTGTGGCATCGAGGTCCTCCTGGCCTTCCCCTACCTTGTCATTTTCAGCCGCGTGCGCTGACACACGATACGCTCACACAGATATGCACCCTGATTCAGTAATGTAATGAACATAATCCTTTAACACTCAAATGCACAAACACACCCACATAGATATTATCCTGCAGTATGTTTTCACTTGCTACTTTAAAAACTATTTATATTTACACTTTAAATGTGATTTTATATACGTAGACAGACAAAAGGCTGGAAAGAGCCCAGCTAAGTGACAGAGTACAGTAGCCATAAAAGCGGCCGCCTCCTTGTTGCTTAATGAGAATGAATGAAGACATGCCAAAACGTCTCCATCTCTCTTCACGCTCTCTCTCTCTTTCTGGAGTCTGCAGTGCACTCTGAACAAATGCTATGTTTGCCGCCGTCAAAGCCTTTAAACTTTTACGACCAGACCTGGTAATTTGACTCATGCAAACTTAAATCTCTATGGTGATAACCGCGATCCCAGTAATTGGAGTGCGCAGTAAAACTCAGATTTAAATAGCGGCAGAGTTGCAGTCCGTGATGATTGAAAGCACTGACTGACAGATTCATATCCTCCAAGCCTTGCATTATGTATGTAGCCCGCTCTCTTTTCTCGATGAGAGAATGCATAGCGCGTAATGTATGCATAGAGCAATACTTGAATGGAGCCTCGAACCCGCATGCCAGGTTGGACCTCATGGGTTCTGAAATGGCTCGGACACTCAAGTGGACAGCCTGTTCTCCGTAACTTTAGGTCATATATCCATTCACTTCCCCCTCCAGGTATTCAATATTTGTTTTGTTTGGATGTGGTGATAAAAGGAAATCCCATTGCTTGCCAATTTTTAGATTGCCAACCCCACTGTGTTCTTTCATTTTCTTTTAGTGCAGGGCTTAGCTCTGACATGACGTGTCACCTACCGCAGCCTTTTTGATTTTTTTTTGCTCACTTTCAAACAGCTAAGTGAATTAAATCTGCTGCAGTTTTAAAACATGCCCTCGGGCCAGGTTTCACTTCAATGGTACCAAATGGCTTTGTCTTTTGTACTTGAATGACTACGCATGTGTATGTGCTTGTGCATACACACGCGTGGTTTTGAGTGTATGTTTTTTTTTTTAGCCTTTTTTCTCTTTCCCGTCCACTGTGTCGACACAATCCCAGCGTTTATGAGATTACCAGAGCCCATTTGTGTTCCGGCGGGAGCCATCTTGGCTCGGAGGAGGCCTCCGCTGGGAACCATCTGGGCTCTACTCAAAGCAGTTTCCACTCCGCCTCCCCTGTCCTCTCCACATTGTGACCAAAGCTATTTACTTTAAAGGGAGTAGGAACTCAAATTTTCATGCGTGTATGTGTAAAGCTATAGAATTTGGTCTGCACAACGAGCTCCTTGGCACATACAAAGTTAAAAGAACAAGAACATGATATTAGAGCAGATCCTCTTAGGCTCCAATAATCCTTGAGGATTATTATCATATATATGAATTAATCTTGATTATTTCCTTAAATATTTTTTTATTCTGTATCATTTCAAACACTGGACAAATGCTAACACTATATTGCCATATGTCCAATTGTATATCTCCTAGGGAGTCTGTAACTTAATCAAATGCGCAGTTCCTAAACAGCACAATAATATGTTATAAAAATACATGAAAAACATATAAAATAAAGCATAATTTGAATCACCAAGACGGAGAAGTTCTCATTATTGGCAATGATGGCTCACTGGATAAACGAGCTGTTACCAGTCCGTTTTCCATATTAAGAGCGACATATTGTACCAACGATGGTATTACTCTGCAATCCTGCCACGGATTTAAAGCCTCTCCAAGCTGATCTTTTTCTGCCAGTGGAAAATTGGGCCTCGGCTCTCTTTTTATGAATTAATTTGTCCTTCTTAATTTCACATTTGACCTCTCTATTAGCCTCTTTCATCTCTTCCCCGCTGGCCCGTGAAATGCCAGGTTTCTTTTTATTTAATGATGCGTTCAAGATCTCGGTCTCCTAAGGTGAATAATTTTGACATATTTTTGACTTCAGTCTCGGCATCGCGCTCTCCCTATCATGAAAACAATGACAGCAGATTTGATTAGTGACTATTTTAGTTTGAATTTTGGCTGAGCTTACTCTATCGGATCACAGCGCATGTGCGGCCGCGACAGTCCTCTAATCATATTGTACTGTTAGCAGGCTAATTTTTCTTTCCATAAGGTTGGCAGTATGTGGTAAATGGGGTTTCTTCTTTAAGTGGTCTGGGAAAACAGACTAATTTGTTCTGTTACGATCAAAAGCGTGTAAGGCCACATGTCTGTGATGCCCGTAGTTTAACTTTAATATCACCTCCAGCATATCTTTCCCTCCCTCTCTTGTCGTCTCCGGATGGTCACATGTTTACATCTCGCCTCGTAAAGGCATGATTGATATGACTTGCCCTGCTTTGCGATTTCTCCACATGGTTGTAACATTCATCAAATTTATCTAGTTGCTACATGGGCAGGGGAATTGTATTTTCCTCACGTAAACGATTGGTATACAGGAATATCGGTAGAGAGAGAGTGTCTCCTTGACCTCAAGATAGCTTTCTGCACCCAAAATGATTCTCTGGAGACTGGCTGACACGTGAGATGTGTTGAGGTGATTTCTTGTCTTTCAGGTATTGTTCACCGAGTGAATGACTGTGGAATTATTTTTAGTCTGATCAGCCTTTCGCCTGGCAGGGGAGGTCTAACAAAGGAGTTTATCCTATCTAGTTTTGGTTCAAGAGCTTTCAGTGTGCAGAATTCATTGTTCCAATTTGTGCATACAATTCATCATTCAACATCTTGTGGAACAGATTTAGTCCGGAAGTGTAGCTTTCAATTTTCTCTCCAAATTGGAAGTTTTCCCAGCTTCAGAGTGTCGCTTTTAGTCGTCGGTGTTTTATTTTTGTTTTGCGTTCGTTCGAGCATCCTTAGTGGTAGTTGTGACAGTTAAGTCAGTTCCAGCCATTCTAGACTTTTCCCAGCACTCGCCCACTTCCCCATTTGACATTTGGGTGCGCTTGGAGGACCAGTGGCGCTCTAATAGCCTAGTTACGTAACTGCTTCTGCACTTAGAGACGAAGAGAGATAAAATGGGGTGAGTATCTGAGATAGTGGAGAGAGATGGAGAGTAAGAGAAAGCAGATGAGCTACGAGTGAACGATTGTATCACAGTGGGGTCTTGGAAGGCTACACAGATGCCTTTTTATGGAGCCTTTTGATTACCTTTTTACATGTCAGAGATATGTAGAGCAATTATTAGAGCGGTTATTATTATTCAATAGAAAATAACAAGTTTTATACATGACATAAATTGTGGGACATGATTTCTTTGGGCCATAGTTGCATTGATGCGTCACAGTCCACCTTCCATTCTGCCGACGGATACTTTGAAATGGTAACGGTGTCCAGAAACTTGAAATACATGTATGTTGGCGCTATATGCCAAGGTTGTCAATTTTTCTGCTTAATAAAAGAGCAGATTATGCATTCATTAATAAAAGCTTTTGACTTTAGTTGAGAACAAGGCAGAGCAGTTTACAAACTTAATTCCCCTCAGATTTCCCTTGTGGCTGCAGGGCTAAGCAGCCCCGAGTCTTAATCGCTTGACTTCTCCCTATCTCTTCAGCACACCTGCCCTCTCACTTTCTCGCTGACTGAGGCTTTAGAGTAGGGAAAAAAATCGATTGATTTTTTTTCTTTTTTTTTTTTCTTTCCCCTTCTTTCCTCGGTCGTCCATCACTTATGAAACAAAATGTAATGAATAGATAATTAGCCTGAATAGGCAGAATTTGGTTATAGTCCATCATGGGAAATGTTGTGAGATCTTTCCTACTTTGTCAGCAGGGTTGGCTATTTCAGTGCCCTCATTTGTTAACTTAAGGGAATTGCAACTTGGGTGTCACTAATTGCTAATGATTTACATTGCAAAAAAGTAGGATGACAATATTTAGAGTCTTAATTAAGGTTGAAGTGCAAATGCAACACTAATTTAAAGCCACTCATACTTTTTTTTGTGCTGGCCCTGAGATTTAAAAGTCTTATTGTTGCAATTACACAGACGTTTCTTCTGTTAAAAGGTGACGGTAGTCCTTAATTGAGAATGTCAAGGACAAGTTGGCTTTAATGTACACACTGCTGGGGTGTGCAATGCTGACCAAGACCAGATTCTACTGATCGGGAAGTCCACAACAGAGGACTGAAACAGGATCTGTGTGTGTGTGTGTGTGTCCTGCCAAATCAATACACAAAGCTCAAGGACCATCATTGATGTGTCTATTGAAGAACAGTGGTGTCTCCTCACAAGACCGCCCCCACACACCTTCACTTCATTGCCATAATGGAATCTCGTAACCTAATCTCGGATACAGAACATTAACTCTTCTCTCCCTTTCCCTCCTCCCCTCCCC
>OMLP01039543.1:0-27007 GCA_900302685.1 Spondyliosoma cantharus | reverse complement strand
ATTTTTAAAGGTCAAAGTTGGGTCCAGGGTCACACCTAAATAAGTGAATTCATCAACATTTTTAATTTTTTTGCCACCAGTAAAAATATTTGGATATTTTATGCGTTTACCTCTATTTGTGAAGTACATAGCAACTGTTTTGTCAGTATTTAATGTCAAACAGTTTTGACACAGCCAGTCAGCAACTTTTTGCATTTGGTCAGTTAATCTTGTTGCAACCTCAACTTCATTTTTACCATGAACAAACAGCACTGTATCGTCAGCGTACATGATGACATTGACAGTGCAGATGGAGGGGAGGTTATTGATGTAAATACTAAAAAGCAGAGGGCCCAAGATGGAGCCCTGCGGCACCCCCATGGTGTATTCTTTAGATGGAGAAAGGGTGCTCTTTATCCTCACACTTTGTTGTCTGCCACTGAGGTACGACTTTACCCAGTCTATCGTCTGGTTAGAGAGATGGTAATTGGTCAGTTTGCTCAGGAGAATTTCATGGCTGACTGTGTCAAAAGCCTTGCGGAGGTCAAGGAACACCGCCCCGACCACTCCTCCGTGGTCGAGGCTGGATTTAATTTCCTCAATGAAGTAGCAGCAGGCAGCTTCTGTAGAGTATTTACTTCTAAAGCCAAACTGTAAAGGGCTTAAGAGAGCTTAACTATCTAGATGCTCGGTCAGCTGTTCGATATGCACTGCCCCAAACCCATCCATGGTCCTGAATTTCAGCTGTCTAAAAGTTGCTCAGGAGAGCTCTGCTGAGGTGTCCTGAGAGCAGGCTGTTTCTGTGCCTGCACCTTTAAATGCTAATGAGCTCCGTCTGTCAACGCCTACTTGGAGAGCCTTGCCCAATAGCCTTGCCTGCTACGCCTCTCTCAGGAAGACGATGCTTTTTTTTAAAAAAAAATGTAAATGCTTTATTTAAACGAATAATATTACATGAGCGATGACAAACTCACATAAAAAACATAATTATTTTACATTGTAAAGGTCCCATATTATGAAAAACACGTTTTCTCTGGTCTCTACATGTTTAAACTGGTCCTCCCTGAGCCTGCCAACTCCCAGAATGAGGAAAACAAGTGATTCCTGCATGGCCTCTGCAGCCCACCCACTGGTAACGGCACTCCTACAGGCTGTTCAGATTCAGCTTTTGTCGTTACGTAATGAAAGGAGTCATTTTCATAGGTCGACCTCCTCTGCGTGGTGATAGGAGATATCTGAGAGGGGGGCGTTCACCCCCGAGGTGAAGTTCGGTGTGTCCAGTGGTGAGATAGCAGTGTTTAGCAATGTCGTTGCTCAGAGTTAGACACACAAATTGCTCTGTTGTTGGTTGTAAAAATCAACATCAGTTTATATTCTGTCCAGCTACAGAAGAACAGAAGAGACAGTGATGGCGTTTCATTTTTAACGACAACGTGCTGGCTACGGTTCCTGTAAGTTTGTACTTCACATCGGACTGCTTCGGTAACAAGGGTCAGTACAAAGCTGGCTTTGCCTCGACACTGACCCTCATGAAAGAATCAGTACCAACCATACTGGACCCAGCAACTGCACCCGAGCCACAGGTAAGTGTCGTCGCGGTTTGATTGTATTTACAGTAGCCTACGAGTATGGTGAAGTCAGCTGAAACTGGCTAACTATTTAGCTCCGCTTCAGTCCGCTTGGCAATGGCGTTTTAAGCGAGTTTAATGTTAATAATGTTACGATGGAGCTTGGTTGTCACAGTAAAAAGTCTGGAAATGTGCAGACTGGAGACAGAGCTAATGCGAAAAGTGTCCAAGAGTTTGGAGACAAACACAGCTTTAGCTAGCTGTTAGCCATTAGCTACATGGTAGTAACTGTAACAACACATACAAACAAACTAACATTATTCAGACACACTAACCATTCTGAAACGTCCTGCTGCAGTCGCAGAGTCTGTGTTTCTTCAGGAGCCTCTCCTTCTGGGTCCGATCCTGTAGGAGCGCTGTTTTACCAGTGGGTGGGCTGCAGAGACTATGCAGGAATCACTTGTTTTCCTCATTCTGGGAGATGGCAGGCTCAGGGAGGACCAGTTTAAACATGCAGAGACCAGAGAAAACTTGTTTTTCATAATATGGGACCTTTAAGCATGTTAACCTATTCTAGTTGTAACCCAAAAATGAAAATATGAACCTGAAAATGAGCAGACAATGTCTCCTTTAAACTTAAAAGTGTTCATAGTTCTGACATATTTGCTGTATCTCAAAGTGACCAAACACAAAAAGAAACCCATCTTGCATTCTGCCAAAGTTGTCAATATTTTATTAGTCTTCAGTTAAGGCAATCCATTACAAAGCATTTCACAAACCACAGTATGACGACAATATCATGTCCAACACCTGGTTTGGAAATTCAGCATGCAAGTCAGAGACCAAGAGAGGTATGTAAACAACCTGGGATAAAACAGGAGTAGTGGCAAGAAGAACCCATACAGTATGTGTCTCATAGGAACAGAATGGACAGAAACTAAAGATGCAACATGCTCGAGGTGGCTGTTCTCTCTTTAAAAACACCCAAAATAACAAATGAAGCACATGGCAAATGCAATAATCAGGTGAAATGAAGGCAGACTACCAAACTTCCTGCCGTTTTGGCACAAACATGCACATTGTCTAAAGAGGCAAAGTTCAGCAACTGAACACATTTTGGCATTGAGTGTTCTGTGTACGGGGCTTATGTACATAATCGGAGATCAGCCTCAAAGAAATTCAAAATGAAGGACTTCCACTGAGAGAAAAGACATAATTGTAGTGTCGGAGAGACATGTTTTAGACTGGAAAATATATCTAATAATAATGTGATGTTTCAAACAATTGCATAAGCGTCATTACAGTGCTCATTACATATTCATTGATTACGGTAGTAGTTTTTTGATTTCCATGTAGAGGAAATAGGCCTCAGGAGAGAGACCAAAAAGATTGTAGCTTGTTATCATCTCAGTAGCACAGCCAAAAAAGCAATTAATCACATAAAATATGTCTGAAAAGATTCACACAACATACAGCCTGAACTGCACTTCTTCTCACAGTTCGTGAGCTGCATGATGATGGTGACTTAACATGGCTGCCAAATGACTTCCTTTACCTAATTAATTATCCATCTGTAATGATTACCCTGTGTTTGAGGGAAAATGTGAAAAGCATAAAAAATAGAATAGTAGAATTTGAAGTAAATATATCAAACATTTAAGTTGTTAATATATAATACTTTAAATATATTTCATAAGAAATGTTTTCACTGTGTATTAATTATTTCCTTTTGGCTTGAATGGCTTTCTGTAGAGGTATTCTGGTATTCATGTGTGTTATGCAACTAAAACTAAATGGCCTCATTTCACTCGTGATGAACAAGTGAATTTGGCAGCAGATTAAATGCTGCTTTGTCTGCCGAGGGAGAAAATGTCATCACTAATGAAAAATTTAAAAAAGGGAAAGAAAAAAGAAGAAAAAGAAAAAGCCAAATATGGATCTGGGCCCGTGACAGAAGGAGTTCACTGCCTCTGGACTGAGTTTCTGCAGAATCATCAGACTTTATATCTTCTTCTCTCTGAGAGCATTAAAGCAATGGGAGTCATAGAACATTGAAATGAGCCTAACTAAGATCGTAAAGCAACATGACGCACTTAGACACAACAAAACAAAACAGTAAGAACTCAGAGCTCGGAGAACAGCATGACAAATCTTTGTTCGCTCTCCGGTGTCAGTCAATGAAACTTTCTAAGTACTAAATAAGACTGAATAATGCACAAACACAACGGATCAAAGGTAAACTCACTTTCTAAATGAAACCCATGAATGTTTACTTTTTTTTCCTTGAGGCAATGCAAGTAGCCACAGTTGAATTGTAAACAAGTCTTGACTTTGAACATTGTACAACAAGGCTCAGCGATACTGTTAACTTTCATTATTTCAAAGATCATTAGTGAAGAGCTGTTAAGTATAAAAAAGTACAGAACACTGGTCGGCCTCTGCAGCTGTAATAGTCCTAATCTTTTACAGATTTATCATCACTAACATTTTCTGTGTGTACATCTTTAACATGAGACCTGCTGCTGCTGCTGCTGGCAGAGTAACACCTGGGTAACTGAATTTGGATATGTTTCCGTATAATAGGCACATTTGGATCGAGATATTGAGTGACTGAGAGAGACTGATGAAAAAGATGATCACTATAAATTAGGATGTACACAACTGGGCCACAATGGCGATAAATTGTCTTAACAAAATTTGTACACAGTCACTAAAAAGAAATGCAGTGAACAATTGTGAATATATCAACAATTGGCTGGAATTAAACCCTTGAACAGAATTGTGAAATTGCCTCTTAGGTATTGGAATGGTATCCCAATGTTTTGTTAAAAAATGGGCTGCTGTTTATCAGTTTAAAACAATGTTTTCTGGGAACAATCAATTAATTAAAGAGTAAAAACACAGAAAACAAAACGCATACACGAGACACCGGATGAGAAATGATCGACTTGTATCGGCTTTTCATTTGTGCAATCAGTTGTTTTCTTTAACTTATTTTAAAAAACATTCATTGCCTAAATATCTCATACTCTTGTCGCTGAATAAGGATTCTGGGGAAGCGAATCTATTTAAAGTGGGTATTAGTTGACATCAGTCTTATTTGTAGGGTCCTTGAACAGCACCGAGCAAAATCCCAGACAAGAAACTGTAACCACAACAAATATAATGGGAAGTAACACAAGCAGCGAGATGACGAATGAGATATGGCAGCGGGACTTAAGCAGATTTACCTCTCGTGTACTAACGGGGAAAGCGAAAAATGTGCTCTGAATTATTCATCTATTGTTCTGTAAACATCTTGTTTTTATGATAAATACGAGCTAATTCAAATAAAGTCATTTTTCCTGTTGCCATCTTGTTTAAAAATGATGGTGGAAGATGATGGTGTGCTGAAAACACAATATGGGGTCCTTTCCATTATTTTCATTGTGGCAGCTGTTGGTTCCTTCAAAATAATAGTTGTTGTTTTTTTAAGCTTATTAACAGTTTAACCTTTGTGCTTTTATTTGGACAGTAATTAGTGCATACTGTTAATATAAATATAAGAAATACATACAAGACGTGGTGCTGGATCATCAGTATGGCGACAGCTTACAGCAGGTTCTCTATATATAACAGCTTGCAATCAAAAAATTATCCATCAGTGAAAATGATTCATAAACTGCTTAATAGGTTTTATCACATGCTTTTATATTACAGTCCTTATCAAAGTAGAAATGGGGAGATTTTGTATTAACCTGGTCACAAAATATAAGATGGAAAACTACAGGGGAAATATGACTTTCATCCCCACCCTTAAAACTCCCTCGAAGGAATAAATTATTTCTGCAATAAATAAATAAATAAATTAGTATACACGTGATTTCCTAGTTTAACACACACCGATCCCAAAAGGTATCACAAACATGATACACACTGGCACATTCTAAAATATTTACGCCTTCATACAGGCTCTCTCTACGGGTTTACTTGCTATCCATAACATCACCACTTTGACAGGTTTGACAGCAAACGACTAAAACCTCCCTTCATCACCGGACTCCTCTCCAGCGCTCTCAACCTCAAACCCTCTGAGAGAAAAAAACTCCCTGATCATCAGCAGCTTGCCCCAAAGCAGTCTTATATTGCTCCTTAACAAAAATGTTAGTCTCATCATCTTCTCATTTAATGTTTACGAAAGGGCCTCCAAAGCATCTCCATTCTCCCAAAGGGCAGGTGCGAAGGCGGGTTTTCAATCATTCCCGACCCTACCCCACGCCAACGTGGAGCCTTACGTGGTGTTCAGACAGGGTTGGTCTGGGGCTGGTCGGTGGTCGAGTAAGCCGGTGGGACAGGGTTCGGTTTAATAGCTCTGCTCTTCATATAGGAGATCAGCTGGTCAGGGATCTCGGCCAGTACGTCTTTCGCCAGCCGAGCCATGCTCAGCACGTGGTTGCCTGTGCGGTCCATGTAGTCTCTGAACGGGACAAACTGTTGGGACATGGGAAAGAAATCTATGACTGAAAAGAACGTGTCATATTCAGGGAACAATTCCAACTGGTCAAGTCCTTCTATTAGGCCCATTACATCTGACAATAATCATGTTCAAAACATTTATAATAACGACCTCTACTGGGACAAAAATGGTCCAATGACAAGCAGAGATTAGACAAAAGATTAGAAACACCTCACCTGTACAATGTCTCTCTCTGCCAACTTCCCCCGTGAGGAAATCCTGATGTCGTCACCATCCAGCTCAACCATGGCTACAGAGACAAGATGTTTGATGATCAGAAAAACATTTTTAATACAGTGAATTGATGCGCTTGGAGGCAGGCCTGAGTGAATTTGAATGAAACAAATCATCCCTGGTGAAGACCACAGAGCACAAACAGGTTTCCACACACATCTGTTCCCTGCAGAGCTTTAGCTACTTTTCTCACCATCGAACTCAGCTTGGCCAACTCCAACAATGATGATAGACATGGGGAGTTTAGCTGCCTGTCATGAACAAGAAGAACAAACAGTCAGTTGTCACTCAGATGCCTGAAGGAGCACACAGCTTGACATCATCAGACATTTTATCACCGTGTGAAGGGGATACATTTCTGCTTATTTGTATTCTCCTCACAATACACAATACACATTTCTCATTCTGCATAGTCAGCATAAATCTGCAGGCACAGACCTCCAGAGACAGAAACAATACTGAACAAGATAAAATGAGATTAACGTAAATGCCCGATAGCTTCATATTCTTTCTTGATTTTGTTTCACATCATATTATGTTGCATAGTTTGTGTTGTCCAGGGACTGAAAGAAATCATAGAGTACATTATACAACTCAGCCGCCCTGAGGTTGTTACAACATCATAATATTTTAGCTGACTATTACACAGTGTATACATTTTACAGGCTGCTCCTACCAAAATAAGTTAATCGTGTTAAAGTACATACGGTTCAATGTCCTGGACTAAGAGCAAAATAAGAAAATCAGAAAAATGTACAAACGCGAATGAGGTCAATCGCTTTATTCCTAAAACACGACGACCTCATCCTACACCCTTGCATCACTCAGTCTATCATTATTTTTTCAGGATGTTTTCATATAGAAATCTTTCGAATACTGTTAACGCCGGAGTATAAAAGCTGCATGTCCTGCTTGTTTCAGGTGTACAGGTTTCTCTACATGAATCTTAACCACAGCCCAGATGTGAAAAATGTGAAAGCTGCGGCATGAATGAATGATATATGCTTGTGGTAGACATGCATTTACAGGGGCAAAAGTAGGTCAGCTTTCCTTGAAAAACCTCCCGAGGGGAGCGGCCTGCCACAGATAGGAGTAAATAGACTGAGGAGGACCACCCTCTCCATGTTCCCTATCATTATTCATCCCTCCATCTCTTTTCACATTTTATCTTCCCGTCTCTGCCAGTCTCATTCCCCATGACCTCTTGCTCTCACATGAAATGCATACATTCTGTTTCCAGCAACACAATACCCCGCAAGCACATACGGTACCTTTAAATGCCAAATCAGGTTCTGTATCCAGACCTGAATTATTTAGTCTACACCATTTGTTACTTTACGTGTACTGTAAAGTCACTCAGGGGATCTCACGCCATCAAACTGTCCACACATTCTCTGTCATACCTCTCACTGCACAGAACATACATTCATAGTTACATGTTCTCAAAATGAGCATTTCATTGATTTTTTTAAAAAAAGACAGTAACAATGAATTTTTCCCGTTGGTCACATAAGCCAAAAGGCAAGTAAGTTGGTACTAAAATAATATTGTTTGTATCTATCGTAAATCGATGCTTCCAGTGCAAATTAAACCCAGTCGCCAGATTAAATGTTGGCATTGTACATATCTGCAAACCCCGGATATGCTAAAACTTTTCTTTTTGTTGCATCTTTACATTTCTTTGTGTTCAATTTTCCATTTGATGTTGTGACAACACTGTGGTTGTGCTCTGTTAGGTTTAGGCACCAAAACCTCTTCACTAGGATTTGAACAAGATCATAGTTTGGCTTAAAATACCTGTTTTTTCACCACAACCACGGCTGGAAAACTTTCCTCAAAAGTATCCAGTGGTGTCACGCTTAAGAAGGATTTCATACCATGGTATCTTGTCAAATACATCCACATATTTCACACTTACAAATGTTGAAACGAAGTAGCGAACAGCGGCCATTGGTTTAGCAGCCTTTTCACCTGTAACTCCACCACCATCCCCTTCAATCCAGAGATGACAGTCAGGTCATAAGCATTTAATGTGAACATGATTTAACACGTTTTAATGAAATGTCAATATGGCATGTAGCCTATGATGCATACACATGTGTAGGTATCAGTGGTTTGCAGAAACATTAATTGCCAACATTTTATCCTGCTGACAGGGCTGGGAAATGTTCACACTTAAGCATCCAGGTTCTTTATTGCATGTATTTAATAGGATGTATAGTCAGGGTAAAGCAGAAGAGCATATTTTTACCCTTTTATTTTGCCAAGTTGTATTTCTGAGTGAGGTAGACTCGGCACCCTTAGTTTAGTTACAAGAGTGATTTAAATAATACAATATATCTACATGTCCTCCAAATCAAGCCTGACATATCTGATATCTTCAGATACACTGGGTCTCACAAAAGCTTGGCTGAACAGCAAGAGTCTGTAATGATGGTGGGATGAAGAGATTAATGGAAAGAACGTGAAGAAGTGAAAGTTACAAGACTATATACAGTATTTATAGTCAGAGTTAATACAGTGACATCCATCTAAATCTGCTGGCTTGATTATGACTTTGGTAATATAAGAATTAGGGTGACAAAATTAGGACATTCAGTTATCTTTTAATCAGTAAGTTTCCAAAGTTGACCAGACAGGTGAAACTTTTGCTTTCCAGTTATTGTCTAGTGTGTCTAGATTTTAAAATATTGATGGACTTTATGAAGTTACCGGTCGAGCCAGCGTCCCATCCAGAACATAAACTGACAGCCGGAGACATAATTTAATACCTGGGCACAAATCAATTTATGTTCTGGCGTATCGGGTCAGAGATAGGGACCCTCTTTTATAATTTAAAATCCTGAAATTAAATTTGAGGCTCAAAAAAAAGGAAATCAAAGGAAAGATGTCCCCGGAGGCTGTTAGATGTATGGACATATGAGTCACTGACAGCTAAACGAAGACAGACTAAATTTTACAGTACAGTTTGGTGAGCAGCACTACTTGTAACATCAGAAACAGATACCTCCAATGTGCAGTCTCTAAAAATACACAGCAGCATCAGAGAGCACATATAAGAAACCAAAGCTGCAGAGATGAGCGTAGCACGTAACTCGTTCGTTATGATTCATCTCAGGGCGAAGGCTAAATGCCAAGAGAGGCAGGCCATTCAGTCCTTTCGCTCTGTGGGCAGACGAGGTCCAAACTGGGAGGCGTGAGGTGGACACGGCAGCAGTCAGCAGTGCAGAGCAGCAGACAAGATCTTAAAAGGAAGGTGTGGCTGTTCGAATGGTTTGATTAACAGTCGCAAATTCCCTTTAAACCCAGTCTGCTGGGGGTCAAAGAGCCGTGTCGCTGTGATGACTCATCGAGTGTGCAGCCATATACCAACTCTAAATGACACAAATATGCAGCATGCAGCAAACACACAAGATAAACACGATGCTACTGTAATGTCTGAGCAAACAGGTGCCTTAGACGGTGCACTAGATAAGACCCTCGACTCTAATAAAGTGAACCTGTTGACCTGAGAGTGAATCTCAGCTGAGCCCCTCAGCCTCCCGAGGGTCTCAATAGAAAGGAAAGATATTGGACAAACAGAGCGGCCGAGCACAGGAGGTGAGACAAGTGGAGCAGAAAACATCCTATAAATCCTCAAATCTAGTGCCACTGGCTTATACACCGCTCAAAGAAACAGAAAGCCTGAGAGAAGTGCCACAGTAAGCTAAAAGCTCCTGCAATGTCGGTGCCCTGCAGAGGCAAGGGGAAGGGAGAGAGACAGAGAGGTGAACATCCTCCAGGTAGTGTTCGAGCAGCACTTACATTCACTATGGCCTCCTTGGTCTGAGCCATGTCTGATATGACGCCATCAGTGATGATGAGCAGGACAAAGTACTGAGATCCGTCCTGTACCGCTGTTGCATACCTGAGACAGAGAAATCATCAGCACATAATGGTTTAAGACACGAAGGTCAAGTTTAAAGAAACAGCTGCAGACTACATGTTCATAGATTCACAGAAAACTCCAACCACAGAGAAAGTCTAAGAGCAGTAGAGCAGCCACCACTACGCCAGAGATTATTAAAAAAAAAACATTAAAAAAACATGATCTTCAGAAACAACTCCCCTCCGCCCAGCATGTGACACAAAGGCTTAATATAGACACGTAAAGAAGTAAAATATGCTGCATAGCTCTTCACGTCTCAGAGGTCTATCCAGACACTATTATGAAACCCATCAGAGACACCACAGTGAGTGTGGCCTAGTTTCAATCGCCCATTGCTGGCTTCTGGCTATGAATAATTTATTAAACTGTTTATGCAAGTGCTGCAGTCTTGTTCTTTCAGAACATTATTGATTGCCAAGCACTCAATTGACCAGACTTGATGAGCAAGAAGGGGAGAACATGTGGCCGATTACACCGAGAGCCAAGGACAGGTCAGAGGTCGGCCTTTACTCTCGCTCTCTGTTCGGTAAATTTGATTGTGAGGCGCTGACGTTTTAATCAAAGAGCGTGCCCTGTTAGTGACAAGGTAAGAGCGATGATGGGTGTTCAGGGGATTAGAGAGACATTTGTCTTCCTCCTCTACAGCACAACAATATGTGCATCACTCACTGGAGATGTTTGACCTCAGTAGCAATTTTAATTTGTATGTTTTGTTGTCGTGTTTACAAGGACCCAAGGAAGATTAGCAACCACTTTATGGAAGCTAATTGGGTTCCTGATAAAGAATTTGCAGAGTAATATCTGCAGCACAAAACACAATATTGTTTTATAGATTTTTAGATTCCTCCATAAATGAGAATATAGAACTTCCAGTTTGTATTCTGCAGCTGCATCTTTTATCCATTTTAGAGGATGATCTGCTCCTTTTTATGCTTGTGCTGCACGCAGAACCCACAGTTAAAAAAAGACTCACATGCTCTGCTCAACATCTCATGTTAAAGTCTGTTTCTGGTCATGTAAAGAGTCATTTTAATCTTTTTATCATTGTTTAACTGCATGACCTATTTCACTTACTCTGAGTAGCTGAGACACTAATGGTCCGCAACATCTTAGTGAATAAAATTCAGTATTTGAGTTTTACTGCACTCAGTACTTAGTTAAACTGCACCCTTTAGGCAAGAAGAGACTGCAGAAAGTGTAGTTTTATAAATGCATGAAGTCCCCATTTGCTTTCAACCCAGGCCATTCAAAACCATAATGTGACATTTTTTTATTAGGCATAAAGTCCTGATAAGATTTTTATTTATGAACCTTTTTTATTCCTTGAAATCATGCAAAAAGGTCTGCAGGGGACTTTTGTATTATTCTCCTCTGTACAGGGTATCTGTGTGGATTTCAAAGGTAGCTCACAAAATGACAGGTGGCACCATAACCACTAACTCCTGCTTACTATCTTGGACTTGCCACTTTTTGCTGTAGCTATTTCTGGCTGTCATGACTAGCTGCTATTAGCAATTAGCTCAGCTAGCCATGGAGCTTAGTTACCCTATTAGCTGCACTGCAACCCTGGATGACAAGGGAAGTCTCTGCAGGTTCAGACACCATTTACAGCAGCTTTGACCAAGACTATGAATCTGGGGTTGATAAGACACTGCAAGCAGGGAAAGGAGAGGAAATTAAGCAATGAGAACAGTGTGTAGTAGCAAACTCACTGCTTTTATATCTCCATCAATCCTCTCTGCTACAACGAATAGATATCTTGGACATCTCTTCACACTCTGTTGATAATGTTAGGTCATTTTTATGACTAAAGTTCTAGCCATATCTTACTTACTCTTATTACACCATTATATTATTAAGGTCATTCCAATATTGGCAAAACTGAAATCCACAAATTAGTGTGTTGCAAAAGCATTTAGCCTTTATAATCTGTATTTAAAAATGTAATAAATGGTTTATCGTACAGTTGTAAGAGGATGTAAGTTTTAAATACTAATGTGTCTGTCAAACACTGTGGAAAACCTAGAAATGGAAGCTGGTATATCAACAAACAACATCATAATTGGTTAGTTGTAATATTATAAAATATGTCTTTAAAAGAAACATTATAATAGTAGGCTATACTGTACATTGATACATTTTACTCCCATAAAATGTCCTTATGTCTGATTAAAAATATTTATGAAACGATTATTAAATATTTATATTGTGCTTGTAAATGGTATATTGAGTTAAAGTAAAGTGTTACCTCATGGTGCAACTGTTGGCAAACCAGAAATACAAGTAAATGCTGAAAATCTCATCTTAAAATTATAGTTCAGGCCAACAGTGCACTAACCTGACTCTATGAGCCCTTAATATTTAAGCCAAAGCCAAGACATGAGTCATCATTACCGGAAACTCGGTACCAACTTGAATCCGAGGTCGGGGTTCAGACAGTACACGTGTGCCTTATTATAATTTCACTACTGTCTCAATCTTGAGACCATTTTTCAACTAATTGTGCCTAAAGTGTTTTTAATGTGATGGAGCCACATTTGTAGACAAATTCACTTTGTGCACTTATTCCATTTGCAATTACAAGAAGTTTTTGTAATGTTATATTGAAGTATATTGTGCCACATTCACAGTTAAGTTAATTTACTAAACAATGACTCATCAGCAAACGGCTGAAAAGCAACCTGTTGGAAATCCATTTGCAAGTCCCCTGCCATTCCCACCACTTTACCTTGACATAGACATCTAAAAAGCAATAGCACCTGAACTGCACAAGCCTGATTACCATGTCTATTCATCTCAGCCTGGAAGCTGATTGTTTATTCTCTCTTCATTAGTTCTACTCAATCCAAAGAGAAACCATGACTCACTGACAGTGTGTCTCCCTGCTGAAGATTATTTACAGATTGGCTTTCACAGACGGGATGGCTGTGCCTTGTGATGTTCAGTGGGTTATTTATGCTTGTACCTTGCCACATGATTAACAACAGGAGCGAAGTTGGTGGGTCCATACAGCTGAACCGTCTTAAGGCTTTGATGGTACGCTTCAAGAATCCCCTCCATGCCATTACAGTACGGGTTCTCAATATTGCCATTCTGAGAAAAAATAAAAACAAAACATGAATGGTAGAGAAGCAACTTGGACTGCTGTCAACTAAAGCTAAGCTCAGCTAAACACACTTCCAATTGAACCAGTGACTGCATGCTTATTCCAGTGCAGAAGTGATGTAGCATTTGGGTCTGACCATACCTAACTACTCCCAGCTGTGATGATGGGGTGCAGGGCCATCATATTTTTTTATAATCTTGAAGCCATAAAGGTTTAGAGCTGCTCCGTCATAAAACATAATGTGGAGTTACTCTTTGAGGGCGGAGTGTCATTTTGAAAACCTTCTTTCCTTCTAGAGATATGCTTGTCAATCTTTGCTTTAAAAGGCTAACTTTCTTAGCTACGAGCCGTATTTCTAACCACACAGTATAACAAATATTTCAGCCAGGACTGTAATTTTACTTTTAAAATCCCATACAAGACGAGAGTATGAAAGAATGGCGCTTCAATTATATGGTGAGATGAATCTTAATTTGCAAATTTTAATGGAAACATGGAGTGATGCAGACGTTACCCTGTAGACAGACTCCTCATTAGACTGTACTATGCAGCAGCCAGAGCACATTAGCTGGCTGAGAGAAGCCAAATTGATTTAAGAATCCTTCAGCCTTACAGAATCTAATTTGCACTATAAAAGGTAAATGAAATTCACTCTGAATTATGCATGTCAGAGGTGTAGCAGCAGCATTCCTCTCAAAATGCACACATCCATATTGCACATGAAAACACGTTTATCCATACATGTTGGAGAGAGCATGAAGCCACAAACGAGTTCTCACACTCAAAGATAAACTCTAGGGGGAGGGCCAAAAATCATTTACACATGAGAACTTTTTTAAAAAATTGGATGCATTACAAACTGTCTGAAATAACCCTATAGTTTACACACCAGAGGGAACTCATGGGAGACCCTCCCATCAGGGGGCAGCTTAGCACCGAATCCCAGGGCAGGAAACATCTTATCACTATCATAGTCCTGGATGATCTCTCCCACAGCCTTCAGTGCCATGGCATAGGCATTCATCTGGTACGGGTTCATGTAGTGCAGTGAAGTGGACTGGGATGGATTTCCTTCCAAGACAAGAGAAGTCAGAGTCAGTAATGCAAACCATGAGGCAGAGACCAATCTGACAGCTAGGAAACATAAGAGTGAGCAAAGACTAAATTGGATGTTCGGAACAGAGGTGAAGCTTGACATGACTGCCTGGGTTGTTAGCAATACTGGAATTCTTTGTCACATTCCACCAGCTACTATTTGGACAAACCTCTTAATAGATGTATACCACTACAAAGATAAGGATTTTTGAAAGAGCCTGTCCTCATCAGAAAACAAATATATAGGTAACAAACGAGAGCAGGTAATTGAGACCTTTCTTTTACATTTGTTGCAAGGCAGCGGCCTCTAGCGGCTGTAGTAATTAATACAACAGCAAAGGAGGAAGTCCATGTACGGAGGACGTAGGGATAGATGATCAGGTTAGACAAGCACAGTATTTTCATTGAGGAGACTGCTGTTTGTTTTCAATGTGAGTGATAAAGTCAACAGTGAGTTCTTCACTTACTAAGGTAGTGAAGTTACATCATGTACATAACGTAACATAAGTTACTCGGGTAACGTAGGTCATTTTGAAATGGAAGTTACAAAAGTAACATACTGATTTGAACCCAAACCACCATGGTTTCCTAAACCTGACCAAGTAGTTTCAGTGCCTAAACCTAACCAAAGTGCGACAAAAGTCCGATATGTGCGTCGCTGTTACGGTGCAGCACTTATGTTGTTTTGGGAATAGAGAATTGTGTCGTCTAGGTATGAGGATGTGTTGATCCAAAAGACAGTGTATGATCTTGAGGTTGGATGTTTTCTGTTTTGTTTTAAAACCAGGATAAGTAAGTAGGTGGAGGATTAGAGAGAGAGGACGGAGATACTGTCTATGGCAATATTAGATTTTCTCACCATCTCTACATACAGTATGTACAAGAATCTACCATGTCATCTCTTTCAAGTACATTATGTAGTATTAATATTTTGTACTCGGCACAGAATTTCATTTTACCTTTTCTAAATGTTGTTTCTCTTTCTCGCTCTCTTTCAATCCACTTAAAAATAAAGTGTACTTGACTCAGTTTGGGCAAAGTGCTTAGTGTTCACGTAAAACTTCAATAAAAAAAAAGAAAAGACGTTACAAGCAGGGAGAAAACTCCAGCCCCATCTTTGATTCATGGGAAATGCCACAGTCATACATCAGAGGACGGAAATGGAAAGCAGAACAGGGTGATGTAGTCAAAACACTCACCATTTGATGCAGTGAAATCAATGGCCACTGTGAAGTGAATCTGAGTCCTGAAACAGATGAATGGGGGAAAGGATGCTGTTAACAAAAGAGAGGCAGGAAAAGTCAGTGCTGCAGTTTAATGAGGTTACACTGTGCTCTCTGCTCTACCTCTCATCTGAAAGGAGGTGTGATACAAAGAAACTGTGGTGATAAAACACCTTTATTGTCTGTGCAACATATGATGATATCAGGTTTTTATTTTTCAATTATGTATCAGCGTGAGCAGACGTTTGCTTCTGGTCAAACAGTATCCTAAAGCCCTATTTATTTATTTTTGTAATCTCTGAATAAAACACCATATTTTAACATTTAACAGGCACGGCTGTAAAGTCAAAACCACAAACACATTCCACAAAAACTAATTTGGTAATTTCTCACATGGTCATAATGAGTTGGCTTAGTGATTTAATATCACACTGAGGAAAAAACATTATTAACAATGCAAAAAGCTGAACACAAAGCTATACAAAGAAAATAATTCCAATTCCTCAGCTGTTTTGACTACTTACCTTGTGTTTTTTTTCCAGATATATAAACATTTACACAATCCTGTATACCGTGCACCCCGTCATCCATTAATGCTACCATCGTTATCATAACCACCATTATTGTTTGTCACTTCTTTACAATCAATGGACATTTTAAGATCTTGCATTCAGTGTATCAATCTGAAAAAGGATCTTAACAAAAAAGCTTAAAAAAAAAAAAGAAAAAAAAAGCTGCTTATTTATGTTATTCATGAGCCTGTAATGATAGCCCAAACCCTGAGAAGAACCTAAACATGGCCTAACTAGTCTCTGCTGGGTTTGCACGTTTCCCCAGAGAGACAAACGAAGAGCGAAGGCGAGGAGAGCTCAGATCAAAGTGTGTGCTCTTTCATTGTGATTAACACTGATTGCCTTTCTTGACTTCACCTCCATTCAGAAATTCTCACAAGCACAGCAACGTAGATAATGGCGAGTTCCTCCTGGGGAGACTCTGACCCACGCTCATTAATCAGCATTGAGCTGGACTACTCAGCTGACAAAGGGGGATTATTACAATGCCATGCTGCCTCAATTTGAAAGTCTCTGCTGATTTCTATGGTTAGTTTTGAACGTTTGGCTTGAAAAGCAAGGTGGTGAGTTCGAGTTAAGGCGGAGCGCAGGGCAGCATAACATGGTCACACAGTAGCTGTCATTCAAACTGCCAATTAAGTTCATCCTAAGAGAGGAGCTGCTAAACTCTGCAGTAGGTGGAGGTACCCGTAAATGATTTAATCTGAACGTTTATGGGGACACAGCAATAGCAAGTCACTTTTATGGCATTAATAGCCCAAAGTCAATTACAAACCTACATCCTTTTATCACCAATTTCACACTTTATAGACAAAAAGTTATTAACAAATAAATAGCCAAGAGATGAATTGACAGTAAAATTAATCATTAGTTAAAGCTTCAAATACAATCCTAATGAAAGGTTTTTTTATTAATCACCCCTAACATGCCTGTTCACCCTGCTTAAAATGATCAGAGAAATAAAGCTATCAAAAGTTTTCTGGCCAGTACTCTAGAGAGTAAGTCACTACATGGACACTGTCCAGATATATATCCAACACCAACATTCAGTGCCATTGGCAATGCAGGAAGCAGTGTACCATTTATGTAGCGAGGCATAAAGCAAAAGTGTTGTGAGGGTGAAGTAAAGTACAGTGTGTCTGACTTCCCTACAGGAGACCAGTCTTTGTTCTCCACTACTGACCTTGCCTTTTTATTACCTCACTCTCGCCACAGAGCGACGTGGCGGTTCAGGCTAGCACAGAAGTCATTTTAAAATCACATTCAATCATTCATGGTTAAAACCTTGGGTAGCACTTTAAAAGAAACCTTATTTCCAAGTGGTAAATTTATTGAAGTGCTTTATAAACCATTTATTAACAGTTGTAAATGTTTATAAACAGCAGTTGCAAACGTATAATGACCATTCAAGTAATATTTAGGGATGCGATGAGTATTAGATACATCAATTGCAACTAATCAATAAACAATTGCTAAATAAATGTTTTTTAAAGTATTTCATTCTTTGTTTACAGGGAAACAACTATTAACTATAAATGTACCATTTACTAATGAAAGTTAGTATAAAGTGTTACCAATCCTTGACATGAGTATCTTGACAGAAATAACCATAGTTTACGTGCCATAACAACAATCCTTTCTTAACCTTAGTCATGTGTAGTAGGATCCCGGTGCAGATATGGTACTGACATACTGATCCTGCATGAAATCTAAATAGCAGTTTACTTGTCTTATGAGGATTGTTTTGGGGCACATGTCAGTGATGAGGTCAGCTTCCTATTAGAAATATTGTAGGACTATATCTTAATATACTTTATCTTTCGGTATCTACAATATGTGTCTTCCAAAAAAAGATTTCAAACCTCTCTGAAGTTTGGTCTAACAATGGCACTGTACCCAGGGTAGATATGCCTTCTTTCCATCTGGGCTGAAGTCAGAGTTAAGGTGGTGCTCATTATCCAACTCTGTACAGTAGCTTTCCATGAGGATTCACTAGATGATTGGGTTCAGAAATCACTGGTGTCCCTTTCTATTAGAGGACAGTACTGTGTAACAAACAGGCCAGCAGACCACGGACACACACACACGGTCCTCTGGGACCAGAATCTGTTGCTGTCTGTTGATACCAGGAAGAGTTACAGTCCATCAAAAATACTGTATCACTGTGTTCATTGACTGGACTTGCTTTTTTTTCTTCTTTACATCACTTGTGATGCACAGTGGGGATTTGTTTGAGAGCTGTGTTCACAAATTATTCTGCAACTTAAAATCAGTATGAATTGATGTTGACTGATGCTGCAGTATTGTCTGTTTTGCAGGTCTTCTTGCAAAACCGATGGCTGGTTGCTGCTCTGGGATTTGCTATTTTTATCCCTTCAATCCTCACATCTATTAGTCCTTGAGAGCAAGTCATCTTTGAGACATCTTTCATATTTTAGTCTCTTCCTTGAGTGATATATTGCTCTATGGACAAATGAATCACTATTTCCAACATTTGATCAGGAGTTCATAAATCTGTCACCGGCCTACCATCCGGATTCAGTACAAACGCTCAGGAACAGGCAGTCCGATAATTCCCTGTGGACTTCACTCTGCCCTTTCATATCATCACTAACTCTCTAAGCATCTCCTCTTCTCTCAGATTTGTACTCAGCTGAAGTGACAGCTCCTCAATCAGGCGGCATATCACCTTGAATCTCTGCAATAGTTTAAAATAGGTACAAACATATCAGTATTGAGTTTACCCTTCCAGTTACACAAACACCATATGGCGGGGGACGTTGTAATGTGAAATCTCTATAGTCTTGGCAATCTGGATAGTGTGTGTTATTGTATGTAATGTAAAACAAAGACTGCAGCTACAGTACACCTACAGTCTCATTAGTATGAGTTGGAAATTGTCCAACCCAGACTAGATCAATGAGCAGACTGGCACAGTGCTTTTCTCGCATAATGAAATGCAAAGATATGCATAAAGCTGTGGCTGTTCTGAAAAATAGTAGTGCTATGTAAAACACATTAATTCACGGTGTAACCCATTAAAACTTTTTTAGTTATCCTGATACTTTCTGATCAGTGTTTTACTGCTTTATCCTGATTTTAGCATCTCTTTAGGAAAATATGAACTCTAAATTTTCTCTTTTTTTTAAGAGATTAAAGGGTAAATTCACCCAAAAATGAAAAAATTCCCACGTCCAGTGTAATCCAAGTCCCTAGAAGCCCAGCAATCTCAAATTGATTTGAAAAGACGTTATTTACAGCCTTGACGCTATTAGCTTAGTGGCTACAGTGAAGATTTAATTTAAAATTGTGTAAATTAGGTCTTTTCAAATCAATTTGGCATCTTGGGGCTCCAGAGACGTGGAGTATACCAGATGAGCTGTATGGAGCTAAAAAAATTAAAACAAATCCAAGTCTACTTAAATTGTTATGAGAGGTTTGTAATGCTGTTTTGCTGTAAAGCTCCAGAAATGTTTTTTGTGGACAACAAAAATTCACCTGACTTTCCATAGTCGAGTACATAATGACTGACTTTTCATTTTTTAAATTCAAATTATTTTTTATCTAACATGCTAAACTCAAAAAGTGTGAAGAGAACCTGAAAGTAGTTCTTTAAAGCTGTAAGTATTCTTTTAAACATCTCCTAAAGCTTAGTTCCATATAAATGCACGGATAATTCGTTGTTTTGTCGTTAGCGAAAAACAATATTGATCTTGAAGTTGAAAAAGGAGCCTCATATAAGAAACAATACTAAAATCAAATGATGGAAAAGTCACGTGAGATCCCACGTGGATAGTTGTTGCCAGAAGACAGTAGGCTATCGGTGACCTGAGTGAAGGCCAGGCAAGACGGCGGCAAACGGAAAAAATAACTGGTAAAGTGCGTTGTTCAAAAACGTTCTTTTTAGTAATCTCTGTGTACAAAACAATGCTCTCAATGCTCATGTTCATGTGTAGAGACCCTGGTGATACTACGAGCAAAGTTTCATGTTGTGTCGAGCCTTCTTAGTGTTATATTAACAGGGACTGTTGCAGGAACCAAACAGCTTATTTCCATCAGAGTGAAACTGAGATGTTTACCTTCCCTCAAAAAGTACGGGTTATGAGGGAACATGAAAACATGGTTACGAAAGGTACAACAGTTTCTGTTTCCGCCAGAGACCTGAATGAAAGGTGCTTCATTCAACAGTGAATGTGACTACACATCCTGACGCAATGGGAATGGGAAGGTTTCGGTTTTAGAAACACTAAACTGAAGCAGCCTGTTTGTAGCCTGAGAGGTGAAACGGAGGGTAGAAAAATATCCCGCAGGCATTCTCCGCTGCTTGTTTGGCATAGCTGCTGTGAGCTCATGGTAATAACTGAAGGCAACTAAGATGACATATATCGACAGTAAGAGAATAACTTCAAAGAGGTTTTAGAACGGAAGTCAATATATAAGTGAGGGGAGTGAAAGTGGGACCTTGAAGACTGAGGGGGAAATGTCCACCCACCCCCGGAGGAGACACACTGTTCGATAGGTCAAGAGAGGCAAGACTCCAAATGCAGAAAAGTGTCATGACCGTTTCTAAGCGCAGGACTTTCCCTGGACAAAAAAACAGCACAGTGTGTGTCATACAATCTTGCCTCTTCATCCCTGTAAACCCAAACGTGAACAGGACCAACGGTGGCTCAAAGTCAGGGTGACAAACCAAAGAAGCAAAAATCCCAACTGAAATCTTTTAATGTCAATACCCCTCCTTTCCTGTACTTCTGCGAGGTGAACGGATAACAAAACACTAAGCAGGCAGTGAAATATAACCTGGCAGAAGAATGAGAAATATCTCCCTATTTTCAAGAATAAGTGAAAAGGGGAGATGAAAAAAGCGTACTCCTTTAAAAGAAAATCTTTGGTCCAACCACTCACCATCCCTAGATGAAATGAAAAAAATATCCATTTCTCCCTTTTCAGGACAACAGGATATTTTGAGATGAAACTATTAAAGCTTAATAAGATCTTCACACAATAAAGGATTCACACGAGCCACTACAAGGCCGATCTCACTGGAGATTTAATTTAAAAAGAAACATTTTCAGCATGCGATGAAAAGAATATAAATCTTTCATTAGCCTCTCAGGATCAGCGCCGTATGTGGCTTTTGGACTTTAATTACCTCCAGTTGACTATATCTCTGCTCCAATTGAACGTTAATGAAAAATTATGAAAAACCAATTCACTGTGAAACCAGGCAGGATGTGATGTTGGTGTCTGGCGAAGAAATTGCTTTTTTACCCTCCACTTGAGAAAAATCATCTAAAATGCATCATGGTGGTTCTCATCTGTGAGAAAGCGAGCAGTATAGCGAGCACGTCTGAAAGGAATCGATAGCAGAAATCTAAAATGTCAAATTTGGGTGATATATTTCTCATCATCTCACTGAATAGCACAACTGGCAGGCATTCGGGTTCAGCTGTTTGCTTTTTATGCATTTGGGTGAAGTTGAAGAAACTAATCTCTTTCACAGCTACAGCAGTACAGATGCCAAATCAAAACTAATCAATCCAATGGATGAACACTGACGCTGCTCCATTGCAAATTTTGTCCATGCAGATGTGAATCTTTAAAATCTGAACAAAAGCAGAATCCAACCTGAACCTGATTCAGGGATATTTTGCAACGTGTAATACAGAGGCATATGTGAATGTGACATTTGTCTTATAGTAAGTAAAATAGTTTTTTGAAGATGTGAGTGTAAGATTAGGACACGACAGGATTACAATCAGAAAATCT
This sequence comes from Spondyliosoma cantharus, assembly GCA_900302685.1. NCBI lineage: Eukaryota > Metazoa > Chordata > Actinopteri > Spariformes > Sparidae > Spondyliosoma > Spondyliosoma cantharus. The sequence goes on along the minus strand of OMLP01039543.1, from coordinate 5,038 downwards.
GCAATATTTGTGATTATCTTCTCTTATAGATAACATCTGATTTTCTCATCTTGGAGATAATTATTTCCCTGAATGCTACCCAGCCAATTAAAACATTTGACTGTCTCAGTGGGGAAATTGTTTTAGTTGCTGATGAGGTTCTGTGAGTTTTTCTCATCCTCAGTTTAAGGGTTAAGGTTACGGAGGTGTGGTTTATTTTCATAATAAGGATGTTGTGAAGCCCTTAGACAGTAGGATTGATTAAGGGGCCTAACTGGATGAATATTCAGTGGAGATAGGCTCTAATTATAAAGGCTGATAAGATTTCAAAGTTGCCTAAAGGTTTCATGGTTTAATTGACTAAAACAGCAGCTACTTTTGCTGAACCCTCTCCAGTTAAACACTGTAAGTCCGCTGTTTCATTTTCCATGGATACAGTTAATCTTATCTATCATGGATCAACAGCATGCTCATTATTTCATCCCTCCTCTGCCAGTACTAGTAATCTTGTTTATTTTCTTCATCAGTCTGTCATGCAATCTGCTCCAAGCAGAGACTCTGTTACATTTTTTATTTTATTTTTTTGTTGCTTTTCTTACTTGATATTTCTGGCTATTTATGAATGTGGAGATTTGACGTAGTTAAATGATATCCATCAGTCACAAATCGTAGCTACCATAGCTCCAATAGATCATGGAGATCTGTTAGATAACAGCAGTGCAAAAATAATATCCAAAAATAATAATAGGCTTGCATCTAAAATATACATACGATGGCACAGAGATGGCGTTCTAGCGAGCTGTGGGCTCATAAATAGACATCAAAGGAAGGAGGGGAAAGCCACACACTCATAAATCAGATACAATCTGTATTTTCAATTATATGACTGAATTTTTCAGCTCAGATAAGCTTTCTTTTTTGGTAAAAGAAGCCTGGACTCATATAGACATATATGGATTTTAGGACAGGTGATTCATATCAGATGATGGTAATCAACATGACCATTGTTTTTTAAAGTACTACTGTCCTTTAGCTGCTGTGGCAAACAAATTTCCCTGTTTGTGGGACAATAAAGGAATACTGATTGAAAACATCCACAGAGAGTTCATCCAGAGCCAAGGAACATCTCAGTTATCATGTCCACATTGTAGGATGCACTACACACAAAACAGAGAAACAAAAAAAAACAACAACTGGATGCTGAAATTCAAACTTAGTAACACAACTAAAGAAGAATGTACAGTGAATATACATTTGTGTTACTCATACTCAAGCTTATGTACAATATTGTGTTATTTGCATTTGGGGGCATATACAATAAACAAAAGTTTTGCACATTGCAGGGCTCCAATATCTGCTTCTTTAATGCACCATGGTTGAGAACTTTCAAGCAACATTTCCCATTGAGCCTCTTCATCAGGCTGCTGTTTTCGGCCAGAGTCTGATTGTGTTTGAAGCACCGAGTTTGTGTTACCCTGACACCCAGTTGTTACTATGGGTAAGGCTTGCCTGTTCATGCAATATTTTTTTCCTGGTGCATGTTTTGCTCCACCTCCTCCATCCTCAGCTAGCTAAACCACGTGAATGTTTGTCACCTAGAAAGTAACAATTAGATGCAATCTGTGTTGCATTCAAAACCTTCACTTGACACAATGTAATACATCAATGCAATTAGCTAAAACTGAAGCAGTACAATACTGTAAATTCTGTGATGAATCCTATATTCATCGAGGTTATTATGCAGATTTTAATTTGGACCCGCTCTCTAAAACATTATAACCTTCATGAAGACGAAGGACAGGAAGGATTTTCCTCATGGTGGTTGCATCAGACTACAACTAATAAACTGGCAACTGAGTGTGAATCTAAATAAAAATGCAAAAATTTAAAAACAACGAGGCAGCAAAAAGCAAGCAGTCTTTGATATTAGTTACCACAGAGTTAACAGACTGACTGTAACTAGTTTGGGTTTGAACCCACAAAGACAAAGAACTACATCAAAATGACTCGATATTAAATTATGTGGTTTTGCGTGTCTAACTAACCATCCATGTGTTTTTCAGCTTAATGATTTTGATTCTGTTGTTCTATTTTGTATACGGTATGCTGGTTCCTAGAAGATGGACATACATTGATGTTTAATGTTCACTGCGTTGAATCAGCTCTCATATTCATTTTAAACAGCAGTCAGATGATTCCAAGAAGATGATATGTGCCGCAATGTTATTAGATTTCCTCGAATGTCAACAAATATCGTTAAATAATTTTTCACAACCAGGCTAGAATACCAGGGATAACTGAAACAAAGTCAAAGACAGAAGAATAACAGATAAAGACGGATGGGCAGTTCAGAAGGGTGAACAATGTAAGAATTAAAACAACGATTATATGAATAATTGAGTCATTAATGAATGTTAATGTTAAGAAGCTTGGGTGCTGTGGTTGTAGGTTGATTCAATTAACCTAATGATTAAAAGTTAATGCTGCCGTAAATCACAAACATTTGGAATATTTATATCAATAAATCATACTCAAATTAATTTTGACAGCACAGTCAAGTACTCACATAAAATGCAATTTGGTTTATTTTCTGGCACAAAAACTGGAGTATAGCATTGTAATAAAAGATAAGAGCTTGACTTTCAGCGCAGAGCTTGAAGATAAGACTCGGTATTATTGACCCATTGTTCATCCCCATAGATGTCAAGTTTTCGATGCGATGTTCTAGACAACTCTTATAGCCTTATGAGAATTTTATTGCGAAAGCACTTACATTTTAGAGAGCACTTCTAAAAAGAAAAACACAACAGAAGACACTGCAACGTTATTTCAGGGTTTTGGAAAATGAAAAAAAAAAAAGAAATTGACACAATTATGGCGATTGTTTTTTTTGTTTTTTTTTTAAGTAATAGTCTCTATCTGCTAACAGCCCCTCTTCCAAGCCCGACACTGAAACCACAGAAAAGAGCTGATGAGCTTTTAACATCTCTGAGTACCACTCTACATAATGCTTCACTCCCCATGCTGGGTCACAGTAATTAATGAGGTAATCTGTCTCTCATTTGTGTCTGAAACAGTTGTATGTGAAGATTAGCACATTTCATTGAACAAGATGATGGATAAAACATGTTTTAAGCTTCAAACTGACAGCGTTATTAACAGTTCAGTTCCAACCTGATTCTGCAGAGATGAAAATTACTTGAACAACAGATTTAGTAGAAAATAATGTGTGGGAAGCCTTTGACAGAAGATGCGTTCCATTTTATTCAAACAAATTTAGCTCAATTAGATTTAAATCAGAACCAAGTGGCTCTTCATTCGCCAGGATGTAGGCTGACATTTTATAACCATTAACAAGGTACTTTCTTTGATTACCCTCTTCATGTTCTCCCACCTGGATGAAGTCCAAGCAGCAACTACTATGAATGTGATGTTCACTGGTTCACTATTGAACAGAAGGCCCACCTCCTGTTCAATAACCCCTGCAGTAGTGTATTCTAATATTCTGGAAACACGTAGTAGATAGCCGTCTTCCTGAAATGTTTACTTTCAGCTGGTGCTGCATTTGGTGTATTATACATATTACAGTAAAGCAAACTTTGCTCAACCGTCTGCCTGCTCTGTGCAAAGACATCCATTCGAAATTTGAGCAGATTTTTCTTATGGTGACATCTTTGATCAACAGCTCAGTGGTGGTGTCTTTCTCCCTGTATTTGGGAAACATGATTTTCACATCTGAGGAAAAACATTCTGTCTAATATTTCTTCGGAATTGCTCGTCATGGGATTAGAGTTTTCTGCAGTTTAAACCCACTGTGACGTCAACCATTGGTTTGTGGACTACCGTTTTAAACAGTTTTGTAGTCAAGACCACCTAAACCGAGACCAAGACATAACAAAGACTGGAGTGTATCGAAACCAAGACACAACCAAAACTTTGAAGTCAAGCCCAAGATCAAAGCAGAACAAGATCAAGTCAAGCCCAAGACCAGACCAGTGCTACTCCCAAACTGCATCACCCACTTACAATAAAATGTGGAACATGCAAACCAAAGGCACTCCGAAAAACTGATTTGAAAGATCCTGATTTGTATGAAAACACCTGCAGAAGACAAATGAAAATGTCTCTTCATTCACCTATTATATGCCATATACTGTACACTGTATATATATGTGTGTGTGTGTCTGTCTGTGTGTGTGTGTGTGTCTGTCTGTGTGTGTGCGTGTGCGTGTGCGTGTGTGTGTGTGTGTGTGTGTGTGTGTGTGCATGTGTGTGTGTGTATACATAAATGTTCCATAAGAAATGTCTTGATAAATGGGTCAAAAAAAACCTTTATTGAATTTTACTTGCTTTTCTACAAGTACAAGTCACAAATACAAACAAACACGTGGGAGCTGATATCAATATTATGCAACACTCAGGCCTTGAGACCAAGACCGATCCCGAGTACTATAACACTAGCTTTAAAGCCTCGAGTTTGGTGTTGAGGCTACTGTCTTGGTTTTCTGGAGCCAGAAGTTAACATATTTGTCATTTGACGTAAGAGAGGAGCTAGGGGGCTTATATTGATTGGATCTGACTGAGAACTAGAGAAAACGCCATGGTAGCGATTTGTCATTCACAAGATAACCACGCCCTGAAGCGTGCCCTGTTTTATCATCCATCGTACTCTAAATGGGAGCATAATTTATCCAATGAACATCATGTGGCATTGAAGAAGACTTGAAACTAGTGATCGAGACCATAAAATCATTAGGAAACTGTTTACTGAGGTAATCAATCAAGTGAGAAGTAGGGTCTTTTTCTCATAAGCTTACATACAATCTGACTTCTTTTTGCAACCGGTAGAAAATGAACATCGCGCCGTATCGAAGAAGAATTGAAACTAGAGATTGAGACCGTCCATCCACTCATCTTCTCATTTTCTCACAGGTTTAGCGATTTCTTTTTCAAGCCCCCTGCTGGTGATCAGAAGGAGTGCAGGTCCATATCTTCACGCACTCGGTGTTCGAAATGTTCTTGTTTTTTCGAAGATATTACACTTTTACGGTGAAGTAAA
>OMLP01039406.1:29028-41388 GCA_900302685.1 Spondyliosoma cantharus | reverse complement strand
AGCACCCTTTGAGGGATCAACTCATCAGTTTTGCATGAAAAAGACGGCGTTTCTGGAGGCTCCCTGCATCTCTCCCCCTGCAACGTGATTTACGAGGCCGAATCATTCACAGCACTCACTTCCTGTCAGTGAAATCTCCAGACGTCCTCCTCCTCTGTTTTATACTGTCACGTCCCATCTAGATGGCTGGCTGTGGAATTTAGTGCACGGCTGGATTAGTCTTGTCTGCACATGTGTTTCGCTGCGGGAAGCTGTGCACCGTTTGACCGTCCTCGTTGAGGTTTAACTGCTTCTTTCCCTCCTCTTTCATGCACAGACTCACTCCGTGTTTTCTTTATATTTCTTAATCATCTCGCTGGCAGGCGGCTGAGCGCTTGGTACTGACAGAAATACAGTGTCCTGTAAGGCGCGCTGGCTCCTAAATTGTTCAAACCTTTGGCTCCGAGCTCGGCTTCATCAGCCGGCTTTGACGACTTCCTGTGATATTTTACAGCCTTCTGCTCAGACACTTGGAGATGCTGAAACTCGCGCAGACTCGACAGAGAGACAGAAAGTGGCCCGGTAATATTTCAGTGACTTCAGCATTCATCCTGACTGAGAGATCCACTTTTGCTTTTTTATTGCAAATTAACCGTAGGCCTCTAAGTAGCGCCATGCTCGGGTGATATTTATTGATATGCAACAGCCCCTGAGCGCCTAATTGGCTGTTTTGGAACTGACCCGACCTGCGATGGCTCCCTCGGCTGCCAGCTCTCCTCCCAAAATGGCTGCCCCGACCACAAGCCTTCGGGTTGGCCCAGCACTTTTCATAGAGCCGGGCTGTAAATCCTCTCCTTGCTCGCTGCTTCGCCTTGAACGTCTTCATTACCGAAGCCGTTTTGTCAGCACACCATTGAGCGTAACAGAATACCATGCTGACCAACATTTAGGTCATTTCCTCCTCTGAAGACCAGATATTGCGCTGCCGCAAAGGTAGCCGGATTGCCAGATTGGAGCCCTGGGTTGCCAGATTGGGGACCCGGTTAATCTAATTAGAGAGTGAGGGAAAGAGGCCCGAGGGGCCCGCAGGAGAGGGACTGTGGCGGAGCCAGGACTGGTTCCCCCTTTTTGAAAAACTGTGCACCGCAAAATACAATGTGGTAATGTCTGCGGGCCTAATTCTTCCGGAGGGGAGAGAGCCGGACTCTGTCCTGCAGACAGCCACATCCCTCGCTTCAGAGGAAAAACGAAAGAGGGAGCAGAAGAAAGAGAGTCCGAGGATGATTTATGTCCTGCTGTGCAGACGCAGAAATAAATCCAGCGACCTAGCGCAGAGGGGGAAGCAGGCCATAAAGCACAGGATCAATTCTAAAATGTTCCCTTTTTTGAAAAACCCCAAATGAGCAGAAATCTCCTCCCATGTCAAAGCCAATCGCTTTGTTTTATGTCATCAAGGCCTTTTTATGATAGTGTTCCCAGTCTTAAGAGGGAGGCGTGGCCGTCTGCCTCGTCGATGACACATGAGGTTCAGTCTTCAGAGCGAACTCGCGGCTCTCGAGCTGATAATTAGGGTCTCCGGCGGCGAGCGTGGTGACGGCCGCGTGGGAGGCCTCCTTTTAAAAAAGCACCGCTAATTTGAGCCGTAGAAGTTATTGGGGTTATTGCTCCTCGCTTTACCTCCAGCTCTCAGCGGTGCGTGGGACCTGCGTGGTGTCTTAGATGTCACACACACACACACACATGCACCTCCAGGTGGCCCGAGAGCTGTGCGTATATTTCACACCCACTCTGCTACGATCAATTTCACCTCCTCGCATGCGTCCAGTTAAGTGTGCAACTTTTACAAGGGAGCCAGGGATCAGTTTCAAAACTCCCCCAGAAATCCCAGCTTCTTTCCATCTCTATTAAACGGACCTGATGTTGACCAGTAAAACGATCGCTGCGCTGTTGTGTGACCTCCAGAATCTGCCGCGGGGACACGAGAGGGCAACATTTATCTGTGACGCCGGGGCACGAAGTGAACTTGTTGATCCTCTCGAACAGCGTCTGACGGACAAAGTAGCGACGGAGAGACGGGCGAAATATATTTAACATCCGACTCAAAATGTTCAAACCGCAAAACGGAGTGTTAAAGTTAAGAGGCCGTGAAACGAAATAAAGAAAACAAGTGAGTGGTTTTTATAAACGTCTCTCTCGGTCCAAAAGTTCAGGAATATAATGTGAATACAAACGTCTTCAAGGTTCTTATTCTGCAAAGTTTTACAGAGGAATCATCACGAGGAGATGAACGATTTATCTGCAAAGAAATTGATGGTATCTTCTTCTTCTTCTTCTTCTATCTCCCAGCTGCTTTCTGATAAAGCCTCAGTAGCGGAGCGTTCATCAGCTGAAGAGTCAGATATTTCCCTCAGGAGTTGGTGGAGACCAAAAACAGAGCTAAAAAAAGAACAGAAGAGAGACTATTGGACACATGGTAACATTCACGTCTAATAATTAACAAAATAAATGATTACACTCTGCCGACACGTTTCCAAGACATGATTGAACAAACGTGTCAGAACTGTGAGATCGCTTCACCGTCAAACAACCGCCGGGATCTTTCTCCGTGACTCACTTTGATTCTTGTTCTGTTTGGTCTCGTTCGCCGACTTCCTTCCTCGCTCTCTCCGACTCGATCCAGGGAAGACAGACGGACGAGGCGACCAAATGAGCGTCACTGTAGACTCGTGGATCCCTCTGGGTTTGAACGTCGTTGGAAAACAAAATAAAGAACAAAGGTCGAGTTGTTTTTTTTTAGACATGTTAAAGTAGAAATGTTGCGCAATAAATCTCTACGTAGCCTGATTCAGCCCAAATCGGCACAACAAATGTTAGAAAATTGAGTTGAACTAATCTTTTGTGGCAACGTACTTTACTATTCCTCTCTTCTCACAGGTGTGTGTTTACGGACAGAAACCACTTGGTTAGGGTTCAGAAAACATCGTGGGCCGGCCTGAAATACATGTTTTGGTAGCCACGATTACGGAAGTCGCCTCAAAAATGGTTCAAAATATCCCCGAGCGATCTCAAGAATATCCTCTGGTGTGACTCGGCCGCTTGGTAAAACACCACCTTCGTCCCGTCTCCTGATGTGAAAGGTGGCTAACAAGTGTGTAACGTGAAGGTGATATGCCACGTTTGGTACAAATGAACCGTGGACGTACCGCGTCTGTGGTTTGCAGAAACGTGGCGACTGATTTAGATCGTTTCATCTCGCTTCAGCTGCCCACCAAGTGTCAAAAACAAGGAATGCAGCTTTGAGTAGTTATGTATTTGATCTCTGATCCAACAACATCCAGTCTCATATTTTCTAATCTGTTTGAATCACATTCGCGTCAAAGAAAACAAACCAGACAAATGCCAAAAAAAATGTGTTTCCCGCTGAAACACGCTTCCTTCAGTCCCTCCTGATTTCAACACAATGGAGGAAAAACTCCACTCAGACGTTAAAGTGGCTCCTCAGATTCAGCGCGACGTTTCTGATCTTATTTTTTTTTTCACCAGGCGCATCCGTTGATTCTGCCGGCCCGCGGCGGTCTGGATCTCGAACTTACTGTCACTTACCGAGCAGATTTCCTACGTTATAATTTCATTGTTCGAGGGAAGCACGTGAAGCAGATTCTGGCTCGCCACCGCCGCTCTTCCTCCCTCTGTCTTTCTCACACGTTCTTCGTCCTCCATCCCGCCTCCTCTCCGGCTCTCTGACGTTGACTAATTGTGCTTTGTTGTGATTAAAGCCGCCAGATGCTCCGCAAGAAACCGGCCAAAAACCCTGTAAACTCGCGGCTCTTTTTCTATCGCCCCGCTCTTTCTTGTGGAGAGCGGCAGGAATGTCAGCCATCTTCCCGTCCACACGGGACGCCACAACACACTGGTTTTTAAGAGCGTGTTTACAGTGAGACGTTCCGCTGATGTGGGATAGATTTATTACTTATTTACTCTCCGGCTTGGCCCGGCTTTTTTGTTGGTCCGGGTTTCTGATCACTTTCGATGCCTCGCGCCAGACCACGAAGTGATGGCGGCATGTAAACACAGCCGACACGAGCTGGAATCCAGGAATCTGTGTGTGAGTGTTTGTGTGGGTGTGAGAATGAGGCAGGCAATCTGTGTATTTATACCCACGCCTGTGTGTGTGTGTGTGTGTGTGTGTACATGATGTGAACATGTGTTAATTCATACATTTTCACTTATTATTGTGTGCGTGAATGTGTGTTTGTCCTCGTGTGTCCTCTTCTTCATCTTCCTCATGCACTCTGTGTGTGTTCCTGTGAGTTTTTTTGCTTGTGTGCGTGCGTGCTTCCTCCCCCTCAGCATTGTGCAATTAGTCGGTTGTAATCAGCGCCTTATAAAGGATCAATCAGGTGGAAGATAAACACGGCCCGCTTGTGTAACACACTTCATTAAGAAGGAAAATGGAGCGGCGTGATCACAGGACATCAGTATTTACACCAACGTCTGCACTTTTTAATGCCTCCTAATGTCGGAATTAAAGCTCGCTCTGCTCTCAGACGCCGCGGAGATGCAAATTTCGGGCAATTTTCCAAATGGTTTGTCTAAAAGGATCATTTTGGTTTATTGCAAATTGGGTCTTATTTCGGTGATTCTGGAAACAAGAGTCCGGTGCGGACGGAAACACGATCGCACAGGTTGTTCAGAAGCCAACAACAGTTAAAATCAGACCACCTGAAGCAGAACTGTGTGTGTGAACAGCTGTGGGGAGTGAAGGAGGTTCAGGCTGAAGCAGGAGAAGTGGTGGATGTCTGCAGAAGACAGTTTTGATGTCAACTCAACTCTGTCTAACGTCTAATCGTCTGACCGCTCGTGCTTGTCGCACCGTCTGACTCCTTCTTAGCGCCGTCACTTATTAATTTATTATTACTATTATCAACAGGGCTGCCAACTTATGGTCCTCCAGCTGTTTTCTCTCGTCTTCTGTAGGTAAAACTGCATTTTAGATATATAAGATCCCTAATTATGGATTATTTTTCATAATCTGAGCAGAGCAGACGTGACATTTTGTGCAGAAAGTCAATCAATTACTGGAACTTGGTGCCTGTAAAACAATACAACACAATACAATAGAGGTTTGTTTTTTGGCCAGTGGCCCAACATTAAGTTCACTTCAGTCCAGTTTTGGTCCCTTGCGAGGAAAAAAAAAAAGTTTGGACAACCCTGAATGCAAAGAGCAAGAATATGAGGGAAGTTGTTGTAAATCAGAATAAAACTGTTCAATAGTAACTCAATGAATCACACAAAAATGTACGTTTTTTATAGAATGAAAGGAGCTGATCTGCAGAACAACCAATAAATACTGTTCATATGACAAAATAATCTTTTTTAACCCAAAAGTCTCACTTTTAATAAATAATATGTGTCATTTGTGCATTAAAACGTCAAAAAACAATGATGCAATGATGTTTCCAGCAAATGTTCGAACCCACATCCATAATTTCACTGCTTTTTATTTTGTGACTTCCAGGGAAACGTCAGTTGATCCATCAGGGAGCGAGAAGGGAAGTACGTAACACTTTGAAACATGGCCTCGTCCCTGAACGTCTCCCTGAGTCACGTAGACGGACTTTCATTGGAAAACGGCGACTGTGAAACAATGAAGACTCCCGTGATACAACCGCACTTCATAACATCAGCAAAGTAGCCTCTCGTTTTCATTGTTTCGATTAAGAAACCGGCAAAAAAAGATTTACAGTTTCTTTAAAAACGCATCTCATCTCGTGTGTTATGAATATCTTTATATATAATGTAGATATTATGACCTCGCAGAAGTCTTATATGCTCCTGTTTCTCAGCTCAGGGTTTCAGAAGATGTTTAGCCACTGCAGGGAAACACAGGCGTAAATAAGATCATTAATAATGGCTCCAGAGTTCCAGTCAGCTGCTTCAGTTTCAGGGTCCTGGTTGTGCGTTCGGCTCCCCGTGACACAGAAACTGGTCATGTTATATCAAATCTAGATGTCGGCTGTGAAGAAAGGTCCGTTAAAAGAAAGTTCAACACTCAAAAGTCGCCTTTATCCTGCTCACATGTTAAAACGAGGGTTTGTCAACCTTTGGCTCTCTGAACAGTCAAATTTAGAGTTTCTTATTTTATGGAAGGACTAAAAAAAATCAGCCCAAAAGAATCATTTTTTTTCCTTTTTGGACTGCTTGTTCTGTCTTGTAAAATAAGAAAGACAACGTTCAAAAGTAACACGAAGAAAAAGAGTCGATGGTTAGCAATCTTCGCTTTAAACAAAAGAAAGAGAGCTCGTGTGCTCTCGGGGCCTCGCTGGCATCTGATTTTGTAATTAAGATATCCAGGGTTTGTTTAACAAACACATACTGGCTTGTAAAATATTATTAGAATCACTTTCTTCCTTTTGCGCTGACAGTTTATCACCGTGCACACAATGTATCATAAAAAAAGAAAAGCAAAACTGCCTTAATGAGCCGCTATCAAACCTCCCGGTGTATCTGAGGTCACGTGTCACAGCGCGTTCCTCCTTCCTGTACGTTTGATTTACAGTATTCGGTGTTTGTACAGCGTCGTGGGGGAGGGTTTGGGACAAATTGCCCGCAAAGATCTTTTAATTGATGAACAATAAAAAAACAAACAGCTCCAGATGTTGTTTGTGTGCTTGGCAAACAGCTGAGGAATATGCCGCAGAGACACAGAATGTAATTTGAAGCAGAGAGTTTATTTATTCACTCGGCTCGCATGAACACTAATAATGAAGGAAACATCACGGTAACACAATAATTCTGCTCTCTTTGTGCAAATGTGCCGTCTTTTTTTTTTTTTTTTTGTTTATAACTGCAGATGTAACAGTTCCAGTTTGTAGAAATCAGAGTTGTACAATAAATCTCTCTTAGAAATGAACCATCGTGACCTCGCTGCAGATTTAACCTTCTGAACTCTGGAGAATGGTTTGACAGATTCGTGGCTAAAACTCAATATTATCAGCGTAACATTTCTTCTTTTCCCGTTCTTTCCCTCTCTCCTGACTTTATTCTCCGGTCACGGAGGTGTGATCAGGTCTAATTCAAACTCTAACTCCCCCCCCCGCTTTAGTTTGCGTCTCACACAGGAGACGAGTGAGCGTCTCAAACACCTACAAATGGAAAGCGTAAATTATTTTCACGGACGACTGTCTCCGGTCCAAGCCGTCGTCCCACACTGGTTCCTGAGCGAGTCTGTTGTTCCGGACTAACAGCATCCTAATTGTTTCCTGCCGCGTGATGAACTGAATTAAAGCATCCGTCTTGACCTCAGGTGTTGTTCTCTTCATCGTGCGATCGCCTCAGTTTGGTAACATCCAACACCAGAGTATCTGCAGGGAGTTGATCCGATTGTTAATCATCAGAACAGACTCACGGATTAGTTTTTTTTGTTTTTTTTTACGCGTTGGCTTCGGCTTTTTCTGGCTTCGTCTCTGTTTTGGAACTAAACAGTATCGAGATGTTTTCCAACGCCCCCACGAGCCGCTCATGTTGTCCTGCTCCGTGTTGCAACCCCTCCATTTGTTGAAAATGCAAAAGTTGCAGCTGCAATGTCACTGCGACATCACACGTGGACACCTGAGGTAAAAAAAAGAAGGTGTCTTTGTTCGTCCACAACAAACCCCCAAGGAAGCTGCAAAAGAAGGGCGGGTCATTAAATAACTGATGGATGACCTCCTCTCTGAGTGTGTTCTTCCATTCTCTGGAGGTGTTTCTTCTTCAGAGGTCATACAAGGTAGATATGTTGGGTTTTAGCAAGATTCAGTGACATCGTTATTTTTTTAGGTTCCTCGCAAGTAAGGAAGCGTGCAAGACTTTGAAGCTGGTGGCCAAACTGTGTAATAGTGTCACGTGATGCATATTAGCCTTAAAAGACTTTTTCCCGTTAGCTTACTAAGTTTTTCGAGTGTCACAACCCCGTCAGAATTTGGTCCATTCGGTCCGATAACATTTGGAAAGTCTTGAAGAGTCGCACGAATATCGTTTTCTCCTCATTCAAGCTAGCAGAGAGCTAAACCGGAGGAAGTCTTTAGCGCGCAAACTCTCTGCATTCATCTCGGAAGTAGATTGTTTGTCCTCACGTGCCACTGAGCCTCTCATACATAGCTGTATCTAGCTCTAATCCTAAATCAATGTTCCCCATGTGTCTGAAAACAAACTTACAGTCTCCTGACAGCTCCTCTCAGCTCTCAGCAACAGTTTAGCTCCTTTCAGCTCATTGTTTTGGCAGCTGTTTTCAGCTGATAAATCAGACAGACAAAAATGTGCTCAAAATCTGGCAAGATCACATGATCGAAGGAGCTGCCTCACAAGGTGAGCTGAACCGGACTGAGGTAGAGAACCACGTCACCGAACTACATCACCAGAGGAGTCTTGTGATCGGTTTACCGGGGATTTACCTGAAGCTCCCGATCACACGTGACCCCGGGGAGGAGATGTTTCTGAACACCTCAGGGATACGCTGCATGTATGAAAGTCACCAGTAGAGGTCCTGGTGGTGGGTTTCCTGACCAGAGGATCACTTGACAGCAGATTTGTGTTGCAACATGTGGCTCTGAATAAAACAACGCAGGCTCTCACTGCTGCCTGATGAAGAGCGTCGGTAACAGACACTCGTGATATTACTACAGCGTGGCTGCAAGACCTTCTGTCCACATTAAAAGCTGCAGTTCCTATGGGGTCACGGTTGGCCTGTAACATTCCAACAGGAAGTCCCACCTCCTCCTCCTCCTCCTCCTCCTTTTGTTTTAATGAAGCCCCTGGGAGGTTCTGGAAAGCCCTGGAACTGAATGCAGCCCATCCCGTCCAAACCGCCGCCTCCTCTTCAGTCCCAGCGAGCTTGGACCAAACCCTGCTGCACACGGCCCCGTCGCCACGGCAACTGCAAACAGGACGGGGGGAACAGGGTCCTGCTGAAAAACGAAAAAAGGCTATGATTTCAACAGATGTCACGACACACAGGCAGCAGAAAAACGCTGGGCTCCGGTCAGTTCTGTGGCGTGACTCTCGTGTGGATCTGATCCACAGGCAACACATTTTATACATTATCAGGGAACAGGGCGCCATATTCTGTTTCTGCGGCGCGGGTCGTCATTTTTAACAACAGCTGGATGAAGGTGTCACTAAATAAAATTCAGGAAATCGACACTACACTGTATAACAACCTATCTAACCCTGTCGTCATGACAAAGGGGGGTATTTGCACCCATACAGCGTGCCTCTGTATCCTCCTATTGTCCCGGCCATGCGTCATGTCCACACGGAGCGGGCGGCTGAAGCCGGTCTCCTGATTGGGCGACGACATGGGATTGTTCTGGACCACAGTCGGGGGAAATGCTTGGGAACTCCACTTCCCAGCGTGAGAGGAGACGGAGAGCAGAACGGCTCCCCGGAGGCTCAGCCGATGACCCCGCTGAGTGCCAAATATGCAGAGGTCACCGGATTCCTGTTGGGCAAGAGCTAAATATGACTGACACCGAGCAGCAATAACCCTTGACTCCAGAGCTGCTGGAGAGACACGCTATTTATTTGCAGGCAGATAAATGTCAAGCAAACAGTTCTGAAATTCAAACATGCCACCAGTAGAAAACTGTGTGGGATGTAAACCCGAGGGGAGGAGGGAGGCCGCTGGATCGGAGCAGGAAGTAAAACACTTACAAAGAAAGCGTAAAAGAAGTAAAGGAACATATTAGAGCTCCTCACAGCTCTCTGTCGCTGGGCTGTGTCGCGTTTCTTTCTAATTCACCACAACTGACGGATATCGTTTTTCATTGTCGGATGCTTGTACAATGAATCTTTGCCACCGCCATCTCTCGCTCTAGAGAACAGCAAATCATTTTCTGTGGATTCAAAACAAGTTTAAGATCATTTAGTGTAACTTGGAGAAAAAAAAGAGTTAAAGGAATCTTGCAGGTTTTTCCACAGTAATCTGAGCAGAGTCGGCAACTCAATCACATTTTCGTGCGCGTGTCATCCGTCTATAAATTGTAAAAAGAACCGGACCTGAAAGTGAACCCTGTGGAACGCACACACACATACAATCACACCTCCCTTTCATCGCCCACCACTAGAGGTCACTCTTCTGTAGCGCTGCACCGACTGTGACCTCAGACGGGTGGTGGCTGCACCCTCAGGTCCTCGGGTCGCAGTGTGGAGACCTTCAGCAGCAGCAGCAGCAGCAGCAGCAGGATCGCTGAGTCTACTGCGACCTCAGAAAACACAGCAAGATGATACAGCTGCTTATAATAAAACACCGAGAATAGTTTAGCATTTCTTTCATTTGAGACGTAAGATTTTCGTATTTAGAACATCGACTTGTAGCTGACGGTTGTTCATCACAAAGTGCCAAAAGAAGATCCCAGAGGACAAACTTTGCAATCAAACCAATCAACTGCAGAACAAACTGGTCCAAAATACGACAAAATAAAACTAATTCAACAAAATAAAAGCCCATCCACCCATTGAATGAGAGGGGACAGCGGCAATACAATACAAACTAATACACCTCCAAAAACGTACCTTTGTTTTTTGCTTTTGCAGGAAATTAATTATTTAATTATCCTTACCTGACAACAGGAAATTAAATATAATGCTTTAATCAGCTGTTATTAAAAGGTTGCTGTCTGTCGATCCAACAGGCAGACTGAATATTATGGGTCAAGGAGATACTTCTTAATATTAAACACCTTTTTCTAAGAATAAATACTGTCAGCTTTGTTTTTGTTGCTTCTTGTTTTCATTGTTTTCCCCCAAGAGCACCATCGTCGAATCACGAATTAAACAGTTCTATTATATATTATCAAAATTAAAGTGCTTAATAGAAATAAATAATAAATTAAATTAAATGCTCTGCAGACCCATGCAGATGTTTCCAGTCATTCTGTCCGCTCAGACATCTGGTCAGGCTGAAGCTCAGGTGAGAAACACGAACTAATAAGAGTGAGAAAGGTTTAATTTCTGCAGCGTGAACAGGTGCAGCAACAGGGGAGCGACAGAGGTTTGATCAAACACAGTCACACCCACACAGTCTTTAAAATAAGTGGAAACACCTGTGGACGTGAACTGTGGGAGTGTAAAAGAAACCGCACGGATGATTCTGGCCAACGTCACAGCAGAATAACAAACAGCAGCCCTCCATGTTATCGCACAACAAACTCCACCAGGTGTGCTCTCTCTGACGGAGCTGTAGGCACAGCAAATCTCAACTTTGTCTTCTGGAAATGATGTTTGTCGTTTAGCAAATTGTTTTTGTCAGTTGTGTTGTGATGAGATAATTCCCGGCTGGATAAAACTCAGAGGGAACTTTATTTATTTATTTTTTTGTTTTATGAGGGAATGAAGCCTCATCTCTGAACCACAGGGAGGAGGTCGGGGTGGATGGTGGACTCTCTGACACCAGAGTCTGGAGTTCACATCCTGAATCTCATGTGTGGTTTTAGGCAACAAAGGCACTCTGGTTAAGGTTACTGAAAAGATCGTGTTGTTGGTCGGAGTCACTGCGGATGATTCTCTGTAATAAAGCAGCCAGACCGCACTCTCTCTCTGACCTCACAGTGCTGACAAAACATGACCGTAAATTTTTTTTTTTTAATAATGCTGAAGTCATCTACGGATCAGATTGTTGTCAGTGCACATTTTCCTTACACGTACAATATCATGTTTATGACTTGTCAGATGCGTTAATTAGCCCAATTTCCTCTTTATGTTGACAGAAAACAAAGACTGGGCGACATTACTCAACATTTCCTTCAAATCATATTTACTGAAAAGGTTGTAAAAAGTACCCAGAAGTCATACTTGAGTAAAAGTAAAGATATGGTGTAAAAATATTACTTTGGTAAAAGTGAAAGTCGCCCAGTGAGTCTTAAAGTAAGTTTTTAAGCGATTACGGTAATTTTCAGGCTATAAATGTACTGAAGTGTCAAAAGTACAAAATTAAAAATACATTTACATTTATGTATAAACTGTTTACTTAGTGTTGACTTGATGTTGGCGTTATCAACCTGAATTATCAGAATATATATTCAGCATCTTTCTGATGATCAGAATCAGTGTTTTTCCTTTATTTATTTATTTTTTAAAATCTGATTGCAGATTACAATTATGAAATAAAGTTAAATTAATATAAAAATGTGCTGTTTCCTCTCTGATGCAGCCTACAGTCATCTACGTAACTGGTAACTAAAGTTATCAGTTAAATGTAGTGGAGTTAAAAAAAAGTAGAACATTTGCATCCAAATGTCGCGGAGTAGAAATATAAAGTGGTATGAAATTGAAATACTTCAGTATAAGTAACGCAAAGTACAGTTCTTGAGTAATTGTACTTAGTTACATTCCATCACTGACTTC
>OMLP01039406.1:8970-29008 GCA_900302685.1 Spondyliosoma cantharus | reverse complement strand
CTGACTTGATGAATTTACTCAAAATAGTCTAATAATCTTAAGTTTTTAAGTTTTTCTAACATGCAGTAACTCATTTTGTCCAGCAGGGGTCAGTGGTGGCGCTGCAGAGCGGAAAACGGCAGCAACGCTTCCCGGCCTGAAAGAAGAACCGCGCAGGAAGAGCAGAGCGAAGCTAAACGAACCAGGCAGAGTATAAATGTAAAAGTGTTTAAAAAGGTGAATTTTAAGCAGTTCTTTCGATTTAACTCATTTTCCCAGAGTTATAAGCAGTAACTGGTCGAAGTTTAGTCGAGGATGAGTTTGTATTAATTTCTCCGGTGAGTGTTTAGCTGTTTTAACTGCCATGCTATGCTAAGCTAACGTAGCTAGGAGGTTCACCTGGTCTCAGTTAGCTCGCTGCCTTCTAAATGTTTTGTTCTTCAATAAGACATGTAGAAAGACCAATTAGAGTTTAGCAAATTAAAGAACAGTTAGAAGTAACAATTAACGAAGGTCTTGTTCCTGTTGCCTTGTGGTCAGCTAGAGTTTAACATTTGTCCTTGAGAGTAAAAATACAGATATTGTGTTAAAGTTAAAGTGGCCCATAGAAAATACTACTTGAGTAAAAGTCTTAAAGTACCTAATATAAACTGTACTTAAAGTCACTAGGAGGACCTTTCACTTTTTGTTACCTGATTGTAGATAAAATAAATGAATTTATATCCGCTACTTAGTTATCAAATAAATGAAGTGAACTACAAACTACGTTATTTGCCTCTAAAAGGGTTGTGGAGTGGAACTATAATGTAGCAATAAATGGAAATACTCAAGACAAGTAAAAGTACCTTAAAAATGAGTAACTGGCTGCAGCTAAGAGGATCTAATGCATAACTTTGTAAACTTGACGGTATCGCTGATTCATTATTTGTATTTTTGAGTGATATTAGCTCCAGATATTAATATTTCTTGTAGCAGAAATGATTTAGAGTCAAGACTCAACCCCAAAATGTATTTTTTATTCATGAATTCAGCCGTCTGCCATCAGGGAAAAAAACACAATGACTTTGTTGTATATCAGCCAAACAGTGAATAAAGAATTATCCATAACACCCAACACAGCTGTAGCTGTTTATTAAATTGTGGTACGACTGTACAGAGTTCAAACTAAACAACAGCCATCATTCATGTAGGATACAAACTTATGGACTCAATGCAAAGCCGGCTGCAGGGTGACTCTAAAAAAAGTGTGTAAGTGTGTCATGATTCCGAATTTGTCACTGTGCCAAATGTTTCAGGACGTCTGGTCACCCTAGATTGGAAAGATTGCGGATGGACAAACAAGAAACTAGCAGAGGATGTACAACAGGAGAGCAGAGGACATTCAGCGAGTGTGCAGAGGAGCGTCCCACCCGCCGAGCGACAGTTTCCCTCCACATCTCATCATCATCATCATCATCATCATCATCATCATTCAGATAAGTCTTCACTTCATTTTGGGGCGTAGCAGAGCAGTTTTTTTATATCAGTACATTGGAGAGGACATTAATAGATATTGGATGTGTCCCCCTCAATATACATATTATAATTAAGACCCTGAGACTCGTGGTTGCGAGTCAAACGCCATCACCGACCCAACGTGGTATAACTACGTGACGATGCTTCGAAGAAATCAAACCGATGGCGTTGAGTCTGAATTAAGTGTTAATGAGATTCACCAGTCCCCGACACATTGACTTAACATTAGTCAGAAACCAGGCCGCTCCCCCGTACAGTAACTCAATGGAATAAATGCTCTGGGAATCATCCAGAAACTCTCAGGAACCTAAAGAGAGAAGGAAGCCGTAAAATCATAAAAGGTTGACTTCACTCTTCTGAATGATTCGCCTTATTGAAACAGCATGTTGAAGCCGGACCATCAGAGAGACGCTGGAGTGATGCAATATGGCCAGAGCTCCTCCACAGCCAGCGGCCTGAGTCTGCAACATTATGTGCTTTAGTGTTGTGGAGCAGGAAGTGTAGCGTGCAGGGTGGGTTCGGTTGGACGGTTGGTGGGCGGGCGATCCAATTGAACAAATAAAAATCACTAATGGCCCCGTTCACAGATTGAGAAGTCTGGCGTTGTTTCCCCCGCCTGGCACCCGCTCCCAACTGGCTTCGGGATGGCGAGGCGTGTGAAAGGGGGGGTGAGATGAAGGAGGGCGTTTACAAATTTAGTCTGGGAGGAAACGGGCTTAGCACTGTGGCTGGCTGGAGCCGGTGCCGCTTTTGGTTTTGGCGGTTGTACCGAGTCCAGATCTAAATGGAGGTTTTAGTGTGGCGACCCCGAGCCGTTTGAGGTGTGGTCTGACTCGGTGCGAGGCCCTGCACAGCATCACGCACGTCTGCTCAGGCTCCAGCGCCTTTAAGCTGGAGGCGGAGGGGAACCATCACACCAGGCAGCTCCAACCGCCCCCCATTATAGATGATGATCTCACCGCGGCCATTACAGACACAGAGAGCGGCCACCTAAGAGCTGCACGGCTCACACAATGTGACTCTATTAGAGCAGGAAATCAGACCGTAAAAGCACATACATTCATAAAGATATTATCAGTGTCAGATGAGAGCTCTTACGTCTCTGAACGTCAGCTTACTTTTGGCTTGTCGTGCATATTAGATTTGAATTTATTAGATCAGGGGTTCTCAAAGTTTTGCTGACTTTTTTAGGGCGGAAAAACCCATGAGCGTGATGTAGGATTTGTGTTTGGTCTCAATTGGTTTCGACTGGTTTAACATTAAATTCCTGGAGAAGCAAATTCACCTGTTTGCAGACAAGACTGATCACTTTATCCATGTCGCAAGGTCCAAAGAAGTAAGAGGTAATCCACTTTTCCTTAAACCTACAGTGTTCTTTTCCCATGGTGGCTTTTCGATCTCACTTCCACATCAGGAGGGGAAATATAGAGTGCCGAGAAACAGCAGTGTTGACGTTGTGTTGATGTCAAAGATGTCCTCTGACTGTGCTGCAGAAGATCTCTACTAAAGTTAGCACAGTATCGAGGTGGCTCATAATTCCACTTTCCACCACAGAGTCTGCAAATAGTCAACGTAGTTTCGGTCGGGAGATGTTTTGAAGTGGTGAGTTCGCTGCTTAGTCTAACAAGTAAACAAATTAACTCCCAAATTGGATCTGGACAAAACAGTAACGTGAGGTCAAGTTATCTAGCTGACTCAACTGGGACTGGAAATCATCTCCGTTGCGAGGTCATTACTCACGGTCAGCATTCTGGCCTGAGTGATAAATACGGTTTCATTACATATAGGAGTCTACGGATGTGACTGTTTGTTTTCCAGTTATTAGTCAGACCCTATGTATTTCCAGGGAAATGGAGAAAAATAACACGGTCAAAACGTTTTATATTTTGAGAGCAGACGCCATGATTGGCACGACAGAAATGCAGGCAGGGCATAGCCTAATATTTCTGGGAGGCCGCCACCGGCCTGCAGGCCGCACGTTGAAAGAAGGGTCATCTATTTTCGTCTATCCATAGCAGCCAGACGATGCTTTAATTTAGCTGAACACACAGTAAATTACTCAAACTGGTACGACAAGGTTTCCCACAACAGCAGTGTATTTTGTTGATAAATTAGAAATTATTTCACTTTAAGATTGGCAACTCTTAAAAAACAGCTCACTGAGGCGAAGTGTGATTAAAGAGAACTGTAGTTTTGATTTCAGCAAAAGTAAAAATGTTCCAGTGTTTTAACTGTTTTGAAATAAGCCACAACTTAAACTTACTGCTGCAACTTTTTTTCACTTTCATGAAAACAGCAAACTGTTGAGTCTCTTTCAAGCTGCAGACGAGTAAATAAAAAATGGTTTTGCCCATCGCAGCCTCCATGAAGTGATTTAAAAAATAACAGACACCATCGAAGCTGTCAACATTTTTCCTTTATCCCTTCATGCTGTCAGTCGCTGAGAAGGCTGCTGTTCTCTTCATGTAATCGAGCTGTAAATGGAGACAACATTTACTGTCTCACTTCGTCGTATATCACTGACATCCCGCCATCGTCCGTACGGACAATATTCCTGACAACTGCTGTAAATCTGCGGCTGAAGTCTGAAAGGAAACGAGCAGCGACGACAGTTCCCTCGCCGCCGGCAGATGTTCTTCTCAACACTGTAGCGCCGTCACTGTCGCCGCTCTGTTATTAGCCACAGGATCAAAACAAGGAAACATCGTGTGCAAGCTCGTGTGCACGGCCAGACACTCGAGTTCATGAAGAATCACAATTGTTTTTGAAAGTGTTAATGAGTCAGTCGGTGACAACACTTTTCCTGCTTTTCTTCTGAAACACTCCAAATTTGTTGGTGAAATTTTTTATTTTTTTTCGGAGAAAGCAACTTACAGAAATAATTTTGTCCTCAGACACTTCCCGTACTTGTAGGCAATGATCTTTAAATTTATATCCTGTTTAAATTCATTCCAACTTTCATGCCAGCTATCGTTTTTATGAGAGCAGATATTTTTTTTCAAAGCGTGGAAATATTATATCTGAAGAGAGTCAGACGTTTCCATCCAGGTCAGAAATCTTTGCTTTAAAATGCCAAAAATCCTGCAGGTTTATTTACCAGGATGACATTTGCTATTACCAGCAGTCTTATTGAGGATAAATTGGCTTTACTGCTGTTTGAAAATACATCAATTCTGATCTTACTGTGCTTGGCTGCAGGCTTTATATATCAAGAGAGGCTCACTGAGCGTTATACGCTCTGAAATGTTTCCATATTAGCCGGAGAAAAAAAAAAAAAAGGAGGAAAACGTCTAATAATCATTACACACACACTGGGTCTTTTTAAACGCTCGTATTATAGCCTAACGGCTGCGAGCTGCATCAAAGCTTTCTGCAATAAAGCATAAAACACATCGGGGGCCGTTAAAGTTAGAGTGCAGTGAGATTGGCAAAGAAATCAACTTAAAGGATGAAATGTTATTCAGTTCAATACAGTCCGTCTGACAATCTGATGCAATCAATGCTTTTATTTATTCATCTTTCTTTGTTTGTTTTTAATGCTTTTTGGGCAACACGTCACTTTCATCTCATGTTTAACATTCATAAAATAATGTATATACACATTAAATCAAGGGTGAAGTAGTTGTAAGCAGCTATTAGGACATTTATGTGTGTTCACAATTAGAACCTCTGTAATGAAGTAATCAATGACATGATAACTGTTTTCCTGAGTTTTAGTTGTTGATAATTGCATTAACTGCTCACATACGTTCTAGTATGTCATCTAACATTTATTAAATGTTTTAATCCTGCTTATAAATGCAATTTAAGTGGATTTAAAGTAGTCTTGCTGTTTTTTTCCATGTTTTAGGAGCTTTAGAGGACTCATGTGACACATTAATGTCAAGGCTGCACTACTTTTCATGTGGAATTAGACAGTTGTCGTAAAAAAGTACCCAAAGTCGTACTCGAGTAAAAGTAAAGATATGTAGAAAGAAAGTATCTGATAGTAAAGGTACTTAATTATCACAAATAACTTTATGACAGTAAATACCAAAAGTGCAAGTTAATGTAAATTATACGTGTGTACACTGCATGTAGTTATGCATGTGTACGATGGGTTTGATTATTGGATATTCAGCATTTTTGTGATAATTGTAATCAATGTTTTTTTCCCCTGGTTGTTGATAAAGTGCCATGAAAAATTGTACTTGAGTAAATTTACTTTACTACATTCCAACACTGGCAACTCGTTACTTTAACTCCCCCATTTAACATTTATAAACCGTATATATACATTTAATAAATGGTTTGTAACACTTTAATATAATTAAATGCAGCAATTAGGACTATTTAAATGTTTGGGCCCCACTTTGTAATAACCATCATAAAAAATAGTAAGTCAATTTATAGTTAGTTAGACTTTAGTTAATAGTTATTTCACTGTATAGACGGTTTATTAAGTTAAACTGATGTTTACAGACCTTTACAACTGCTTAACATGTGATTAATGAAGTAATAAATAGTTTGCCACCTGTAAATTTACCTCAGTTTTTGTCCACATTATGACTTCTCACATGTGAAGAACTACTTTATTTAAATACAGCTGCCTCCACTCATAGACGTCCAGATGAGTTTCAGTCATTAATAAATACATTTAGAAACACATGTGCATCTGCTCACATGTAATCTAGTGTGTGTGTTTATTCTGCTTATAAATGCATCATTTGGGAGATTTACTGTAGTAGTGTTGCTTTTTTTTTTATGTTTTAGGAGCTTTTAAAGACTCCCACGACACATTTATAACAAGGCCGCACTAATTTTCTGTGATATTATCTTTTGATTAACTCGCCATAAAGCCAGAGTTTATCACTGCTGCAAAATGAAACTTTATCAAGGAGAGAGGTTTATTTTCCAATGAAAGTCAAACCCACATCATGCCGCAAATGGCCGCGTAAACTTTAAAGGTCTGAAGTGGTGGTTGCATGTTTGTTTGGTGACGGTGGCACTGAGCTGTGTTCGCTGTAATCCTTCCTGCCGGCCTGACTGACAGCCACAGGTTTGTGCAGCAGGTCTACCTTCGGTTTCTGTCTACTGTGGAGAAAACCTGCTGCTCTGACCTCACCCCCCTGCGATGGTGTCTCGATCATCAGATCCTACTCACCGTTTTAACCTCTTCACCTCTTTATGTTCCCGTCTCCATTTCACATGTCATCGCATGCAAAGTCACAGAAAACATGAGCTTTTGGAGGCAGGTACAGGTGGTTTTACAATCATTGATTCTGAGTTTGTGCAAATATCTTCAGGTTAGGCCACTTTCAGGTCCAAATAAAAGTTTATAACTGCATTAGTGATGTCTTCTCGAGGATCTAAGTGCACGTACTTTGTAGCTGGTTTAGATGCCGTCCCGTAAGAAAAAGTTAAATGTTTTGAATAAAAAGAAAATTCTATTTTTGCATCATTTTCGACCATTATTGTTACCATATCTGTGCCTAAAAAGTTAGAAAAGCAGAGCAGATAATAATTTATCAACACCCAAAAAGGCTAATTAAGAATTAAGCTTGCTAAAGAGGACGAGCTACAAGCATTAGATCTGTCATTTAGTCGGTTTGATGCTCTTCACATCGATTCTGGCTTAGGTGTTACCCAAAACGTCTTGAGTGCTGCGCCCAGGCCTTATTATCGTGTGGAAAACCCCTGGACTGTGTTCAGTCCAGACTGGAAAAGCATCTGAAACAGCATTTACACCATCATCGGACGCTAAAACGCTTCACTGAACCTAAACTGTCGACATTTATTTTGGGTTTAGCAGCTCTTAAGGAAACCCCTTTTTATTCAGTCGTAGGGAAAACAAATGCAGATCGACTATAAGAAACTGAAAAAAAAACCCAGATTGAATGAAAAGAATGTGTAAAGAAAATGTTATGTGGAACTTTAATCTGATCTGAAGTGGACAAAAACAAAACAAAAACAAAAATCCAGTCCTGATGAGTGAGTGTAACCAAGTCTCACACACACACACACACACAGACACACACACACACACACACACAGAGACTCATTCACACACACAGACACACACTCACAGACTCATTCACACACAGTGGGAGATTTTTGCCTCAAACGGCCCACGAGGGGCGAACACTAGGACCGACTGAAAACACCCACGCCACAGGCCATCACTGCTGTGAGAGCGGCGACAGGATTGGAAACACGTGTGAACTAATACCTGCTCGAGGCCCTGAGCAAATATATCGCCCGGGCTAACCTGCTAATAGCCTTAATTTGTAATGTAAACAGTAGAAGAGTTTGACACTCACTCACCTAAGGTGCCTTTTCCTCCGCTGCGCTGCCTCTGCTGCCTTCGGAGGCTGTGGAGGGACTGGGGGTGGGGGTGGTGGGGGGCGACAGCGGCAAAGTTACAGCCAGCCTCCGCCGTGCTATCTGTTAAAGTAATTTTCTCTCAAAGAGGAATTAATTTCCTTTCTCAGGCGGCCTGCAGCGCCTGTGGCACAGCCCGGGTCATCCAGCCGGGTCCCCAGAGTGAGGAGTTATTGTGACTGATGTGTAAAACCTGTGTGAGCCACGACGACTCTCGAAACAACTTTTATATTTCTGATTTGTTTTATAGACTTTAATGTGAACTGCTTACACTTTAAATTACAATACACTGTATTAGAGACAATCACGTTGCTGCTGTGATTTTTAAACATTTGAAGTAAAGAAACATTTATACAGTGATTATTTATCTTTATATGAATAAGATATATGACAGATCTGTTTATAAATCTAAACAATCTGTATAAATAATTCAACTGAAATATTTTAATTGCTTCGATTTAAACCAGATTTGTATATTTTTTTTCCGTTAAAGCAACATTAAACACCACTTTGTCATTTGGCCACCAGCACCAGCACCAGTCTTCCCTAAACCAGAGGACTGTACTTTAGTATAATTTTGAGGTATTTGTACTTTACTTGAGTATTTCCAGCTCCACGACGTTTCAGAGGCAAATATTGTACTTTTTAATCCACCACATGTATTTGATAACTTAAGTTGCTAGTTACTTCGTAGGTTTCATGCTGCATCAGATCCGAAGCGGCACATTTTAAAATGTATTTATATTATCGGTAGTCGGATAAAAACAAAAATCATTTTATTATAAAGTATTTTTATTGTTTTATGTATATTTAATTATTTTATATAGTATTATATTTAAATTTCTGTTTTAATCAGTACTTATTTTGTAACGCTGACATTTGCCATCCGGGGAAGAATAAAGAATAAAGGATTATCTTATCTTATCTCGTCGCTCATATTTTGTAGTTATATCAGTTGAATCGCATTTTTTAAATCTATTTCAGTTTTATTTGAGTCTTATTACAACGCTTGATAATATTAATCATCTTTTTCTTTCACTCCCGTCCGTTTGCTGGCTTTTATTCTTCCGGCACGTCTTGAAAATGACACTTTTACGGCCTATGATTTAGCGGCACACTGATGAGAGCGCTGACGGTGTGAGATTTGAGCGTTTGATGTATTTTGAGGTTGGAGGTGGATGAAATATTTCATCTTATACAAACTCATGAAACATTTCCGGGAATTCATTTCTGGTTGCTGACGATGCCTATGAGCCAGGGATATAACTTTCTGCTTGCATGCGCAGTTCATAAATAATAATAAAATATGTTACAGGTTCAGTTTGATTAAAAAACACTTTAGTAGTTTATAATCCTTTTAGATTAGCCCAGATTTGAACTCCATGACCTCATATTGAAGGTTGAACCTGTATCTGTTTCTGTTGATTTGATGATGTGAGGTGTTTCATTTCAAAATAAGATAAACACTCCTATAAAATGACTGGTTACACTAAATTAAAATGAACCCTGGGAGTTTTTTTTTTTTTTTTTTTAGAGTAGCAGGCTGCGTACTTGCATGACAGAATTGAACCCTTATTGCAGACTGGATCCTCTTGCATTGCAATGAATGTTATTACTTTGGAATAAAACTTCTAATATGCCTTTTAAAAGTAGTGGAGACTCAAAGGTGCAGCGACTAACTAACAGACAAAATGAAGGGCAAAGGAAACCCTCAGAGCTCCGATGGAAGCAACAAGCTTCCAGAACACTAACAGTATTTTAAAGGGTCAGAGCTGACAAAGACAGGGTGACACGCACAGTTAACCCCTGACACCTCTCCCCCCCTATCCTTCCACACTCTCTCAGCCCCCCAGGCCCCACCCATCAGCCATTAAGACTGTTTTCTTGCAGGAAAAGAAAAAGATGGCCACCCGAGGTCACATCCAAGTCCAAAATAAATTGCCCTCTTTCCTGAGGCTCAGCCATTTTAATAGTACAGATTTATTGTGCTGTGCTTTTTGGAGGGTGATCATATGTATGTGGTCAGTAGCGCGTATGCAGTCTGTGACCCAGCCTCCCTCTCACGTTACACCCTATTTATAACATCCCCTCCGCCGGCTCCCCTCGTTCTGCAGTTCCTAGGAACCTCCTTCTGCTCCCAGCCTCGAGCTCCAGTCCCCTCTTCCTCCTGACATCTGAGAGGCTCTGCTGCAGCTTATCCTGGGCTAACTGTTTATCCTGTACAGCCTGGCAACTGGCCGCATGCTCCGGATTATCACAGGACACCCATTTCAAAACACACTTTACTTTCTGCTGTGACTATTCGAGAGTTTTTTTTTGACAGAAGGAAAAAGTTCTGGGATAGTCGAGGGGAAAAAGAGAAGCATCTTGGATATGTGCTTGTGATCTTTTTGCTTTTGCTTGATTTAGTAACTTTATCCTTTTTTACTCGCCCTTCTCGCCTTTCCTGGAGGGCTGTGTGTGTTTGCACACCATGGATCACACACTCTTTGGCTGCCTGCGGAGCCCCCACGCCCCGGCGCAGGCCCTGCATCCCGCATTCACCCAGTCTCCCCTGACTCTGCACGGACGCTCGGACCACGTCTCTTACCCTGACCTGGCCTCCTCGTCCTCCTCTTCCTCCACCTCTTCGCCGTCGCCCTGCATCATCTCCAGCTACCCGGTGGACGACGGCCTCTTCCCCGGGCAGCACCACCACCACCACCCTCACCGCGGCCACCTGCCGTCCCAGCAGCATCACCACCCGCCTCAGCACCACACATCTTGGCATATCCCACAGATGCCGTCACCTGGCAGTAACACACGCCACAACCTTTGCCACCCGCACTCCCACTCATCCCATGACAACGGGCCCACACCCCCAGACCTGGGCCACCCTGGTGGGCCAAGTATGTGCGCCAGCACCCCCAGTCTGGGCAGCGGCAGCACCCCTACAGGGGCCTCCTGTGTGCCTGCTGATTTTGGCAGACAGACTCTGTCACCTGCTGAGGCCGAGAAGAGGAACGGCAAGAGGAAAAGTGACAGTTCAGGTAAGAGGAGCCGAGATCAGAGTTTATTATTTCAGTTCTTTAAGCCAGGGAAGAAAATCTGGAACAAGTCTAACAGCAGAGATTTGATTCCTCACCTATTTTTTCTTCAAATATTTTGAATAAATAAGGTGTTTGTGAGACATTGCATAACTAAAGACTTAAAATTCTTTGGAGGGAATTTCCAGCTTCTCTTTGTTCAGTCTTATTGTTAGTTAAACATCCTCGCACAGCCTAAATATCAGCATTTTAAGAAATTCCAAGCAGAGCTCAAGAATAACACAAACATCTGTACTTGTCGTTATAAATCTTTCAACACGTAACTGTTGAGATTTTCTGCAGCTCTGATAGAAAAACAAAAAACTGTCTGAAAAGCCGTCCGAAGGTGTCGGCTGACGCGCCGGGAGGCTGAAGTGTGGAGCAAAGGCCACATCGGAGCTGTGTGGGCACATCTGACTGCTGCCATGTTTTGTTTTAAAAATCACATCTGGTTTGTTGCGACACTCTTCAGAGGGCAGAAAATGAGGCACACAGTAAAGAATTAATGTCACGGATTGTAAAAGGCTACAGCGGCGCCTCGCGCCACACTAAACACCCCGACAGACCTTCAGGCTTTTCAGCTTATTTTCTCGTCTAAATCTGGCAGTTAAAATAAAATGAAAGGATTCAAGTTTAGATTTAATAATTGGACGCGGCATCGATTTATTTTTAGCTAACTTTTATAGGGATTTTAAATGATCTTAACTCCACGAGTTGTTTAGCCATTTTAACTTGTTACAAAAATCTAGTAAATTGATTTATATTTATATAATCAAGTGGATGTTCTGTACAGTTCACCTGCACTTTTTTGTTTTTAGGAAATGTGTGAATTTGTGACTTTGCACCTTAAGGCTGTTTCAGGTGTTGCAACCTTGAAGTCTTAAAAATCCTTCGCAAGTTTGCCAAGTTTTTGAAGATAATCCGAAAAATGTAAAGCTGTTTTAAAGGCTTCAAATTGTCTTGAGACAGGGACACAGTCTTTAAATTACCTGTACATTAATTATAATATGCTCAAATAAAAAAGTAAATAAAAAAAGACAGATTTAATTGGAAGAAAACCTGAATTTGCTTTGCATATTGATGATGAAATCCCTCTTTAAAGGCTGCAACCAGATAAGTAACACCTCTCTGATAACCTGCAGGACATTTCCAACCTGCAGTCCCCACAATAATCAATCACTGCATGACAAACCGCCAGCTCGGGTCGCGGGAGTTCTCGTACGGAACTTGATATTAGTGAGAGTGCTTAAGTTTTCCAGGGAAAGTGTGCTCGCCGTGCTCTGTCCATTTGAGGATTGCGGGTTGTCGGCACCGATCTTGCACCCTTTTAAAGGCCTCTTTGTATGCACAGCGTATCACCTGCGCCCGAGCACTCACTGATATCCCCGTGTGCGATCATTTTTCGCTCAGGATGCTGGTGGTCACCTCGGACGACGTCACAGTCCCCCCTGCTGCATAGTTTACAGAACTCAAGTGTGCAAAATGTCACGGGAATCCTCACCGTGCTTCTGCTCTGGAAACGTGTTTGTAGGTTATAAAACCAAATACTGGGAAAGAGCAGGAAAACTTCACAGCACTCACTGATTTCACAGGAACTCCAGAAGGTCATAGTTCTGTCCAAAAACAAAATTATATCACAAACAGCTTCTGGAGAGGCTATAAGGTGACATTTCTTTGGGATAATAGTTCTATTATGTCCTGTGTCCACATGCAAAATGTTACAACTGTAAGTTTTAATCCACAATTCAACGCACCACCTCCTGTTTCCTTTCCTCCTTTGTGAAATCATTTGGAAACCGAGCCTCTTGCTTCCAAATCCCACTTCCCCTATAACAATAGTTACTGCATACTCATTACATGTGCTGTGCATTCTCTCCACGCTTACACCAATCACGCTGATTATTGGGCCTAACTAGGCTGCTGACTCAATCAGCTGTCTAAATATTACACCGCTGCCAGTTGCATGAGATAGAGCCCCGATTAGGTTTCGCCATCTGGACACAGAAACCTGAATTTAGACACAGAATCAACAACAAAACCTGAGAGCTCATTTCCATGCTAGTTTGAAGCATCTCAACTTTCGGTGTCTTAACACTCGCTTGTGATTGTTTCCTCAAGGAAGGCCGCAGGGTGGGTTAATGAGATGAGCCAGCTCCTTGGTATTTTTCGGGTGTCTGGTTTCTTCATTTTTTTGCGGCCGAGCTGCAGAGTTTAAGTCCTATAGAGTGTCACTCGGTGCACTTTGCTGAGTGTCTGGGTTATATTTGCATAGACTCGTGCTGTCATGGGAGTGGTCGTTGTTTAAAAAGTTACTAGATTTTCTGCGTGGAACAATAAAAGGTGCTTGAAGTCTTATTTTGCTGCGGCGGTGTTGTAAAAAAAAAAAAAAACGAAGAGCGAGGTGCCCGAAGGCTTCTCGCTGGCAGACTTTCCCCCACGGAGAAAGCTGTAGAAAAACACTGCGGATGTGTTGGTGCATCTGAGTTCAACAAACACACAATTTGTCTGTCATGAGGAAATAAATCAGAAAAGCTGCAGAGTATAAGACAATATTGTTGCGAGGGTCCCTCCTGCACCGAGCTCAGTTCATTTGGGAGCCCTAAACGACGTGCCCGTCCTGTCTGGGTGCGTGTTTTTTTCCTCATATTATTCCTCCTTTTTTGTGGAGAGATGAAAGTTACAGCGGGGACCTAATTGCTGTGGTGTAGTGGCTGTGTCATAAAAGCCCGCCGCTCGTTTTAACTCCAGGCCTGCTGGTCTAAACCAGCTGGCTGTGTTATTCTTTTATTTCTCCTTACACAATGTCTGTGTTTACCAGAGAGAGCGGATAAATACGACCGAAGGCCCGCTTCAATCAGCCACACACTGTTTGGAGCACTCGGCTCGAAATTACAGGGAGGGAACGGCGAGGTCAAGGGGGAGCCGGACCCGGGCTGCGGGTCAAGCAATGATCTGTTTCATTTCATAAAATTCATGTGGGAATTCTTGCAGTTTATATATCTGTTTGTCCTTGGCTCTGAAACTGTGTGAGTGACATACGAATATAGCTTTTGTAGAGCAGTTTCAGTTTCATCTTCTCTTGAGACTCTCAAGGGAGCTATTTTGATCGGAAAAAAAACTTAATTAGAAGGAAGATCCTTTTTCTTACACAAAAAAAACCAGAACCACCAGGAGTCCCTCTGGGTGGAAGTGTTGGGTGAAGAGATAGCCGTTGCTTCAGGCTTCGTAACATTTGCGAGTCTGGCTCCGGTCCGGGCTGCAGGACTATTTACAGTTTGGCTTGACGCAGGCCTGCTGGATTAACACACACGGCAGAACAGGACCGCAGATGAATTAGCATGCAATCACTGCTGCCTTCAAGTGCAACGTGCAACTGAAGCGTGTCCAACAGAGAAACCACAAAGGCTGCGCACAATAGGAAAGTTTTGGAGAGTGAATTAACCGTACGTGTTTTTCTTCAGAAAGCTGGTGGAAATAACAAAACAAAGAGATTTTTTCCAGAGTGATGAGCTAAAGTGGAGACGACGTGCTGGGGATTTTTATTTTTTGATTCTTTCACGTGTTTATCCCACATTTTTGCAAGAACTTGCTCTCACGTGTATTTGTTTGTTTTGCTGTATTTTAATTGAAGTCTAATATACCATCACACCCTCTATCTTCTACTGTCTGTGACATTTTCAGGTAACAGTTAAAATTATGTGAAAATTATGTTTTGAAGACGTTTGCCTGCAACCTCCAAATATTTAGAAATGTTTACCTTATTCATTCAATGCTTGCAGGAAATCCAGTAATTTAGTTTCAGTTACTGGTTTTCAGAAATCTGCAAAAGAGTGGTAATCAGAAAATGCGGACAAAATGTTACAAATAGTTGTACTAAATGTGAAACTAAAGTCCAGAAAATAAATGTTCTGTATCCTGCAAAACCATATCCATACATGAAAAATGAGATTAAAGCAACAGCTATACAATCACAGATATAAGAGTATAACATGTGAAAACTTTCTCTCTTTTCAGATTAAATGCAGGAAAAGATGCTTGAGGGTCATTTATAATTATTGTTAAATCCCCTGTGGAGTTTACTGTTCCACGACTTAGTCTGCTGTTAAAATGGAAAAACATCCTGCCTCCGTGTTTGATTACCACATTCGAGGGATGATTAGAAAAACTATGTGTATATCGGCCGATATATCAAAGTCTTTTTACTCACTGCTTTCAGGTGAGGTCTCAGAAATCCAGTCTGGGTCGGGCTCTAGTTGTGGCAGCAGATTCCTTGAGGACAAATTAAACCCATGTTGGCAGTATAAGCGCCAGCCTATTGTAACAGCACAGCTGCCACAGTCAGACGCACATGTGTAGCCGCCCGTGAGTCCTTCCAGCCACTTAAAGTCTTCATAAACAATGACTGAACAATAAAGTGTGATTGACAGCTCCCATTGTTTCTCTTACCTCGCCTCTTTTCTCCCCCCCCGCCGACTTGCACCTGCCACATAACGTTCGCTTTATTTTTTATTTTTGTTGCATATAAATCTGCCCTGAGTGGAACAGAAACCTGTGTGGTGTTTGGTTTCAGAGTCCCAGGACGGGAATTACAAGTCAGACGTGAGCAGCAAACCCAGGAAGGAGAGGACGGCGTTCACCAAGGAGCAGATCCGAGAGCTGGAGGCCGAGTTCGCCCACCACAACTACCTAACCAGACTAAGGCGCTACGAGATCGCCGTCAACCTCGACCTCACTGAAAGACAAGTACGTTCCCCACCCGCCGCAGATTGTTTCCCCTTGGGCTCAGACATTGCTGAACCCCCCCATTAGCACATTAATGCCATGTTGTGAAAACAGACTCGGCCTTGGGACGACGGCGAGGCTCCTCGGCTCGCTACTGTGTTTTTGTAACTTTCGGTGCGAGGGGCTATTGTGCTCCAGATGTGGCTGTGTGACGGGACTATCATATTCCAGATGTTCCTGTCTATTCTTTCAAGCAGGCCACAGTCAAGGCAGGGATACGGGTTGAAGGAAGTGCTGTCTAGCAAGTCACTTCCTCTCCTACGCTACCCCTGCAAGCATAAATTGGTCTCAGAGCGTGGGCCGCTCGTTGTAAAACGCAGACACGTGAAATAAATAACAGGAGACAAATGGTCGGGGGAAGGAAACGTCGTACAGCCTGTTGTTCTCTGACACCCGTTTGGAAGCTATAAGTCACACTTAGTTGACACCTCGCCAGTGATATTTTGCGGCGTGATACAGTGTAGATTGAATGTAAAGAACAGACGAGTGCGAGGCGAGGATAAAGTTACAGGTGATGCCTCGGATGTAAATCACGACTTAAAGGCTTGTCCCAAAAAATTCAAACGTAGTCTCAGTCAGTCTTAACTTCTCAACTCCTTGTTTAAAAAAAAGAGGCCTGGCCACTTCAGTTCAGTTGTTTAGGAAAACGCTTCAGCACTGTTTTGTTGTGAAGCTTCAGAAATGTTTTGTCGACGACAAAACTCCTCCTGACTTTCTATCTGCATGCGGACAAGTAGATAATGATTGAATGAATGAACTGTTCCTTTAAGTTTTCTAAAGAAAAACATGCGTGAGCCTTATATATTATGTGTTTTTAAGGATTTATGTATCTTATGTCATGCTGAACTAAAATGTATCATGATAGCCAAGTGCTTCCAACCTTACAGATAATAACTCTCGTAGATGTTTCTGATTGTGGACATTTTGGTTTGAGCACATGGAAGTAATAACATCAGCAAAGGCTCCATCCAATTTAGTGCCAGGGCCCTGCTTTTAATCGTGCATGCTGGTTCAGTGGTCCAGCTCACTGTGGAGCCTAAATGGAACAGAGCCATGTTACTAGATACACCTGCTTTTCCTGCAATCACATATTAAAATAAACCCCCATGAGAAACGGTTAGCAGTATCTCTGAAACTAAAGCTGCTCTCTTCCACTCGGACTCTGTGGCGCAACGGTAGCGCGTCTGACTCCAGATCAGAAGGTTGCGTGTTCAAATCACGTCAGGGTCAAACTGCTTTTCACAAATTTCCCCGTTTGCAGGACTAATGAAGTGATTCTGATTCAGTAAATACATCACGTAAACAACAAACATCTGACTGCGGATATTTATATCGACAGACGTCAGTAGCTATTCAGCATATTAGTAACAGCTGTAGCCAAAAGGACCTTTGTCATACTCTACAGTCGCAGTTAGAAAACAGTTAGGTTAGGTTTGGGAAATCATTGTGGTTCATTTTAAAATAACTTCAGCTACGTACCCTGACCATCTCCCTACAGGGACTTAAAACTACTTCATCTGACTTCCTCCTTTGCTGCTGTTATAATAACTAGGAAAACAAAAAGACCGCCGTTTACAACAAACAACAGTATGAGTCGTGATAACCTGCTCCCACAGTCGACCCATATGATCGTTAATGGATCCACAGTTGAGTATTGATCCGTTGTTCTGTAGAATAGCTCTGGGTGATGTGGTTTTAAAGTATTATCATTATATTTTGAGGCTTTAAAATGTAAATATCTTGATACATCTTCTTTGTAATTCAAAATCCAATAGCACGTGAGTGATGTTAAGAACGTCAGTAATGATGTCAGGGTTAGTAGCTCAATTCCCACTCGAGCCAACCATGCTAAAAATGTTCAGTCTGCTCCCGCATTGCTGCGTCAGGCTTCAGATAAAAGTGTCCATCTAAGGAAATCTCTCAGTGAATAAAAATGTCTGCATGTGCATGTTAAAGGCCTGTCAGAGTAATGCGAGCAGTAAACCTGCAGAGTCGCATTTAGACTCTTTACTCCTCGATCGAGAGGCGACTGGAAACTGTGACATGAAAAGTGATAAATGCGTCATAAATCGTATAAGTAGCCCTTCTGCTTTTTCTTCATATTACGAAGGTGTAAAAAAAAGACTGTGAAGGAATACTCCTGAATACCACCGCGTCAGGAAAAACTCCGTTCAACTCCACAGGGCCACCGAACACACAGTTTGCCATTGTAATTCCACCGAATCCTTCTCCCAGACTGATGCAATTAATCTTTTCGTGGCTCGAAGCCGCATAAAATGTGCATGAAATTTTCTTCAGCTCATGCAGCAGGAGTTGCGTGTGACCTCAGTTTTGTCAGGGAAAATATACAGCAGGAGATAGTGAGGTAAATATTGGCAATACAAACAGCTGGCCAGGGCGCTTGATTTATGCGGCATGAGCTGTTTGGAGAAGTTTGATGGATGTTTTATGTCTTGGAGGCCGTGAAACCTGGAGTATATTCAAAGATGGCAGAAGTGGAGCTGCAGCGCCGAACTTCTTACATGTTAGGAGTTTTTACAGCAGCATGGGAAAGAAAAAAAAAAACCCACTGAATTAAATATTTGGGATCAAAAACAAGCTACATTAAATGCTGTAACTGTACCACACCTTTAAACCAGATTCAGCTCATTTCTAACCTTGATGTCTTCGTATCTTTTGACTTACAAACTAATCACATCAATTCAGTAGTTGTTCTTTTAAAGGGTAACTTAGTAAGGAGAGTACAGCCGCATATGTAGTGTTTTACAAAGTACCCAAAAGACATACAGTAAAGATTTTGTATTAAAATATTACTTTAGTAAAAGTGAAAGTCACTGTGCATATGTGGAAAAAGTAGTATAAAGCGTTTTATGGCTCCGGACGAAGCTGCTTGTAATCTGATAAATGTCCTCCAGTGATGTCACTCATTGTCAAGTTGTATTATACTGACATTGAGACCTGTAAACACACTTTAATGTAGGAAATTGGTGGAGTTACCCTTTAAGCATGTCATTG
This sequence comes from Spondyliosoma cantharus, assembly GCA_900302685.1. Lineage (NCBI taxonomy): Eukaryota > Metazoa > Chordata > Actinopteri > Spariformes > Sparidae > Spondyliosoma > Spondyliosoma cantharus. The sequence continues at coordinate 10,292 of OMLP01039406.1, read as the reverse complement.
ATTATCAACTAATTGTGTGTTTCTTGTTACGTTTTCTGCTTTTAAAGCAAAAGGAATTAAGCAGCCCGTCAGTGACTAAACGAGGGTCAAAGTCGGCCCACCAGATAAATTACTGTCTTTAATTACTTTAAATATGTAGGACCCCTAATTACTAATAATCTTGACACTTTGTGCAGGAAGTCGGTCAATTAAGGGAACTTAGTATTAGGTCCGAGGTCTTCAAGAAACTGAAACAAATCCAGCTGCCTACGATTTAACACTTACCACTGAGGACCTTCATCAACACCACAGTGGGTGTTTTCGTTTTGGCCTGTGGTCCAACTTTAAGTTTCATTTTTGGACTTCTAAGGGAGATTGTTGGTTCACTCTTGTTCTAACTTCTCAGAGGCTAAAATGGACGTTGATGTCAGGAGTGTTGGATGCGATGTGTCCTGATCCAACTGTGAGTTAGCAGCACAGGTACAGTGCTGGTGAGTCTGTGCACGTAAGCCTCGAGGATCACATGTCTGCTTTGACATCAGAGTCGAGCTCATATAAGCGATCCTGTGCCGGACTCTCGCTCCCCTCTCCTCCTCTCAGAAAAGGCCTCCAGGCTTGTAAAGAATCCGATGTGATACTCGGCACGGCGTACGCCCCTGACGTTTAAGATAAACGTTTGTGCTGTCAACTAACTTCCTGACCATGTGACCGCTCGGTCCCTTCGGAATGACACTCCCCAAAAATAAACCCACCCCACCCTGCGTGACAGGAGCGAGCCTCCCCCTCTCCTCCCCCTCTCTTCGGGTGCATGTGTCGACACTCAGAGGGCCTCTGCTGCTAGTTGACGTGTAAACCGTTTTAAGCAACAGCTTAATCATCAATCTGAGGGACGTAAATATGGCCGTGGCTGTTGAGTCAGGGAAAAACCGGTAGACGCCAAGCGGCAGATGGAACACAACATCCACACGTAATTACTGCTGGAGAAACAGCAGCCAAACTTTTAGAAAACATTGGTGTCAAGCAGGACGGCTTCCTAATTGCTTTTTTATTATTTTTGTGACTGTTGCCCCCTCATTAATTTGACGTTTTCTGTTTGCTCCCCCCCGAAAGGTGAAGGTGTGGTTCCAGAACAGGAGGATGAAGTGGAAAAGAGTGAAAGGCGGCCAGCAGGGGGCGGCAGCTCGAGAGAAGGAACTGGTGAATGTGAAAAAGGGGACGTTGCTGCCGTCAGAGTTCTCTGGCATCGCGGCGCTCCACCACTCGACGGACTCCTTAGCCAATGAGGACAGTCAGGACAGCGACCAGAGCTCCGACCACGCTCACTTATGATGCACTCACACCCG